>SNQJ01S0079822.1:56906-89907 GCA_010110895.2 Picea sitchensis
TGCTAAAATGTCTCCTAAATATCATCAGTAGATCCTCAATATCCTAGGAGGGTCGAATGCCTCCTCTAGATCCTCAAAACATGGTCAAAATCCCACGAAATCAAAAACTGTCCTAGATTTAATGCTGAAACAGGGCAATTTCTACTGAACTGGCCCGGTTTGACCAGCGTTGACCGGGCATCTAGCAGTCTTAGATTTTGAATCTGATAGCTTATTCACCATCCTTGTACATATGGGAACACAACCCAAGTGTTGGATTTCGCCCAGGTGTCCTCCAAGTATACAAACGACGGAGCTATTACGGGATTTGGTGAAATCCTGTAATTTCTGCTAAATTTCCAATCTTAATGCAAAAATTTAGAAAATTCAATTCTGAAGTTAAAGGATGAAAAATATACCTTGGATAGGTTGTTTCATGGGAAATGTGGAATAAAATGAAGGAAAAATGGGCAAATAAAGAAGCAAAAGTATGGTTTATGGAAGCACAAAAATGGACTCAACAGGCACCAGAAATGTTAGCGTCAGAAGTCACTCCTAGATTGCGTACAGGAGTAGAGCCCAACGCCCATCAGTTTTATGTCACGATAGTTTTAATGGGTGATCAAATGTGTAGAGACTCAGGGAAATATCACTCCAACTCAGGGACTGGATCTGGTGTGTAAGGAACAAAGGAGGTCTTGATCTAACTTCAGTCAGTGAGTTGGTTAAAATATGGGCAAGCAGAAGACTTGGTGAGAGGAGTGGGCAAACTACTTCAGAAAATAGGCCTTTCAGTGGTTTGTAGAAGAAAAAATTTGAATGCAAGATCCTCTTGGTTCAAGGCTTCAAGAAACTGAAAGGGGGACTCGACTGGATTCTCTAATTCCAAGTCGTTCAGCGCTAAGAAAATCACACGAACCGATTAGAAACAATGCAACTGTTACAATGATCCAATCTACATCATCCTATAACAGTTACAACTCGACTAGATTCTCCAATTTCGAGCTTCTCTAACACAGTGTAAACAAAGACGTGAAAGAAACTGACATTCATAAGGAAAGAAATCTCAAGAGTCCACGCATAACCAGAGTAACAGTGCTTCATTAAAGTTTTACAACCAGGAGCCTCGCTCAACCATCGATCCCTCCAAAAAATGGTGAAAACGCCTACATATACTCAAAAACAACAACAACAGCAAAAACGAGACGTTGCATTAAAGAATTGCGTCTGCATGGCTTCTGACAGCCTACCCATGTAGACTCAGGATGATCATGCACCTATGACATATGCCATCAGATTTCGGATTTTCCTTCTGCAGGTGAGTCGACGTGAATTAGTCCTTTGTCGGACCTTCCTTTTATGGCGGAGCTGATGTTCAACCACCAACAACTGCTGCAATAACTACTTTTTTGGATTGGGGATGGCCTCGGTCAACTCTGCCTTCTGGGATGTGGAGGTCTCCTAATGGTGCCACCTGGATTAGCCGAATGGTCTTTCCTTGGATGCTACTTTGCTAGACTACTGCGAGGGACCCCTATGGTTGGTGTGGACGAGGGTGTGATGGGGGTTAAAGGCATGAACACTGTGGAGGTGATGGAGAAGAAACGAGAGCTGTGAAATTAGCTGAGGAATGCCACGCAGTCTGAATAGGACAGAGGAGGAAGGAGCATGGAGTGCGGGAGTACAGGAGGATGTGACTGAGAGTGAGAGGGACACATGGTAGGAGACGAGAGGATGACGAGTTGAGGCGGTGTCATGTGGATGGAGAGAGGGAAGTTGGAAAGATTACAGGGGAAGAGGGAGGTGGTAGGTGGAGAACAGGCAGCAACGAGGAGGACGATACCAAAGGTGACACGATAGGTAAGGGACCACACAATAATAACACACCATTCCGGACCCCCCTTCTTTCATTAAAGACAGGATGGAAAAGGGGGGCTGGAAAGGCCTGAGCGTCGTTGATCTAGGTGCCCCGATAATGACCTTTGAAGAGTTGCGCACTCGATTCCGGAGTCCCCCCTCCCGCTTAAAGGTAGGAAGGCGGGGGGCCTCCGGAATCCACTCCTGACCATGGATATGAGTGCACAGATCCTGGCCACCCAGATCCATGCCCCTTTTAATTCCAATGCGCTCAAGTTTCATCGATGGATGGACGGCTAAGATGAATTTGGCACTTTCACTATGAAAATCTCGAAAGGCCCCACACGTGGCTCAGATCTTGCACTGCGTGTTCTTCAGATGAACGATCAAGATGGATTTGTCATTAAAAGGGGGCTACCTCCATCCCCGGGCTCACTTAACGTGACTTGGTGCTAGGACCGTGGGCTCATCTTTGAAGGGAGCTTATCGGCATTTCAAGGTTCGGGGTTTGAAGATGTAAAATAATGAGGAGCTCTTACCCCTCGAATTCCCGAATGTCGACATGACATGATCACGCACCATGTGTCCTTTTGGATGGACGACTGAGATCCTTTCTTGAATGCAGGACCGCCTGTACCTGGATCCTTTCGGAATTTCAGGGTTCGGGGTTTCGAGATGTAAAATAACAAGGAACCCCTCACCCTTTGAACTCCCGAATGATGACATGACATGATCGGGTACCACATGTCCTTTTGGATGGATGGCTGAGATCCCTCATGAATGCATTGTAAGCGTTATCCATCGCGCTAATCCTGGTGCAACTCTGCTAACCGCGATTTCCCACCGACCGTCCATCTGCTCTTATAGATGGATCGGGGCCGCTGACAACATAACTTCATCCGCTTCCTTACTTGGTAGCCTGAAATGAGGTTTTTTTCGTGCTGCACTTGGGTGATTCTCGTGCAACCTGCAGACCTGGATGCTCTCATGCCCAAGACAAGAAATGTCGCTAACACACATGCATCATGTCCAAATCTGTATGGCAGAAACTTGGTTGCCCTGAACTCATCCCATCTTCCATTACCTTAAGAGCTTACGATGGATGACCATCATCTTCTAAATGCCTCTTCCAAAATGTCCCTGTAGAACTCGGGGGAAAGACTATCCTAATCGACATTGAAGTTATTGATGCCCCACTCGATTACAATATCTTGTTCAGCCGTAGCTCCATGTACGCTATGAAGGTAGTTGCATCGTCTGTCTTTCAAACCATGATGTTCCCCCACAATGGGAAGATCATCACAATTGACCAAGTTTCACATTACGAGCCTAACCCTTCTGCCATCATTGATAACATTCTCCCCCTCGTCCATACTCATCCTAAAACATACCCACTCATTGAAATGGGTCCTGGGATTTTTAAAGACCCATCATTGTTAGGAAATTACCATGGTGCGCCACCACTCCTTCATCCTTCTAATCAAGTATGCATCGTATCATCCAACGGAACTGACATAGGGGATACCCTTCCTCCTAAGGAGGCTTCTATCATATCTGACATCCCACTAGTCGCAGAGCTCCCCCCTCATGAGCCTCTTGCAAACTCATCGACTCCACCAAGTCATGATTTCACCTCTTCCCAAGGCCATATCCCAGTTTGGGAGACAGTTCCCCAATCCATTACGCAAATCCCCTTCTTTTACCCTCCACTTGGCGTACAAGATTTCCAAGTAGCTGCAATACTTACCCTCCCTAATATGGTGTTAGCAATTCCAGTTTGGTATTTACACCCCCCAGAGAAGGTCCCTCAACCATCCCTTCCCCCCCAAATGGAAGGAATCCCAATGACGATCCCCATACTCACTCCCACCATACCCTCTACACCCCCACTCACTAACCTCCCTGCCATAACTGGGGGTAGGCGAAGGAAGAAGGAGCCTACAGCTCCACTTCCCCCACGCGTCCAACCTCCTTGCGCGCTATGTGAGACAGAGGGACACCCAACCAACAAATGCGCATCTTTACCCAAGTTATGTAACCTAATTCAACCTAGTAACACACCATCACCGCTCGCCACTGTAACAAGCACTGTTGCTATCTCCCCTAACTCAAGTAGCAAAGGGTTGTGAACCAAATTTGCTTGCACCATATGTTCAGAATATGGCCATTATACACACCATTTCCCAGCACTACCTCAATTCTGGAAAACTTTAGTTGCAGTACGCCAAAGCTTCCAGTAGGCACCTAGTCCAGTTACACCATCCCCACCAAAAATCACTGACATCCATTATGTCACAACTTCAGTCAATGAATGTATGAGATGCCCTTGCTCTCTATGTGAATCCTTAGATCATTGTGCATATCAGTGTCCTATGATCATTGAATACAGGCAATGCCAGATGGCCCTAGTTCAAACCTTTGCGGCCCCCACAGAATCGGTGGTTGACCTTACCTCACCACTTGAGATTCTTCACATCATTTCTCTTGAACCAGAGGCACTCCCTATACCTCTTTGGTTCATGGATGACTTATCCGACGATTTACTCCCAAATCCCCCCAATTCTCCCCTTCATTTCCCTACAAAAATTTTACATCCAATTACCATTCGCACTCCTCCGTACCTTGATATTTGGTTTATGTCGAGTCAACCATTGCAATCTCATTGCTTCATTTCCCCTGCTTCATCATCCCCATAGGATAAACACACAGTGACAGTCATCAATATCACTCTTGTCGACCCCTTGTATTCTTGCCAATTTCACTGTGACGACATACTCAAGGAACTAACCACACCCAACTACCCATGGGATGCGCTACACCAAAAAGCGCTCTTCTTTTCATAGGAAGCCTCCACGCCTCCTAACCAACACCCCATATACACAGTCGAAACCAATAATTTTATCCCATCAGGGGATATCGACTGGTTCAACCACCCCATCCCAACCCCTACTGCTTTTGAAGAAGGCAACATGGCCAACATTTCCCCAACCATCAAAATCAATATTTCCATCAAAAATGGAATCATCGAGGAAATCACCATTGGCGCTGCATGCACTCCTCAAGAAATCACCACCTATTAAGTCCTCTTCCAAGAATATCGAGATATTTTTGCCTGGTCATACACGGAGATGCCTGGCCTTGATCCCTCTATTGTCTAACATTGCATTGACACCTAGCCTGACATTACACCAGTTCATCAAAAACAATGACCACTACACCCCTCCAAAGCAGCGGTCATTAAAGTTGAGATTGACAAATTACGTGTGGTTGGGTTCATCTACCCCATCACCTATACCTCATGGGTTTCCAACCCTGTACCCGTTAACAAAAAATAGGGCACTATCCACGTCTGCACGGACTTTCACGATCTCAAACACGCCTGTCCCAAAGACAACTATCCAACACCTTTCATCAATCAAATTCTCGACGATTGCACAGGACACGAGGCTCTGTCCTTCATGGACGGTTTCTCTGGTTATAATCAAATTCAAATCCACCCAGCCAATCAATACAAAACCGCATTCACCACCCCTTGGGGTACATTTTCCTATCGTGTCATGCCTTTTGGCCTAAAGAACGCTGGCACCACTTTCCAACAGGCTATGCCATACATTTTTCATGATCTAGCTCATATCATCCTCGCATACTTGGATGATCTTACAACTAGATCCAAAAAACGCACCCAGCATCTTAATGATTTATGGATCGTCTTCCAAAAGTGTCGTCAGTACAACATCCACTTAAACCCCCTCAAGTGTGTATTTTGCATCACCGCTGGGTGCCTCCTTGGCTTCATCGTTTCCCAAAGTGGTATCACCGTGGACCCCCTCAAAGTCTAGGCCATCACCGAAATTCCACCCCCCCCGGAATTTATGTCAACTCCAAAGCCTGCAAGGAAAAGCTAACTTTTTACGGCAATTCGTCCCAGACTACGCCACTCGAGCACATGGTTTCCTTCACTTACTATGCCACGAAATCCCATTTTATTGGGATGAACATGCCTAAAAATCATTCAACGATCTTAAAGCGACGCTCTCCAATGCCCCTTTAATTAGTGCACCCGAATACAATCGTGACTATCTCCTCTACATCTCAGCCTCAGTGGTCTCTGTAGTAGGAGTTCTCGTTCAAATCAGGGATGACGATCATGAACATGTCATTTAATACGTTAGTAAAAACCTCTCAGGGCCACCCCTGAAGTATAAACACGAAGAAAAACTAGCCCTTGCAGTTGTCCTCGCATTCCAGAAACTGTGCCATTACATCCTACTTCGCACAACTAAAGTCATAGCAGACTCTAACCCGATGCAATACTTGCTCAGTCGTCAGAAAATTAATGGAAAATTTACCTAATGGATCATTATCCTTCAGGAGTACAATCTTGAATTTTCAACACCCAAGAGCAAGAAAGCTCTAGTCCTGGCCGAACTTGTCACAACCTTCCCCTCTGACATTACCAGTGCCCCCGTTAATACCGACTTCCCTGATGAACATCTATTCTACATCACTTCAGATGATCCTTGGTATGATGACCTCCTCGTCTACCTCTGAACCCAAAAATTTGGTAATCACCTCTCACGAGATGATCTTCATCGTATTCGCCACCAATCCCCCTGCTACCTCCTCATCGGAGATATCTTATATCAGCGGAGGGTCAACACCATACTTAATTGATGCTTGACTATTGATGAAGCCGATAGAGTCTTGAATGATTGCCATAGCGGTGCATACGAGGGCCATCTTTCAGGAATTTCCATTGCTCAAAAAATCATCCGAGCAGGCTATTTTTGGCCTACATTGTTTCACGATTTCATGCATGCTGTAAAATGGTGTGACAAATTTCAACTTTACGCTAATAAAGCATGAGCACCACTTTCTCTTCTCCACCCAGTCATTATTGCAGGCCCCTTTTGTAAATGGGGCATCAACTTCATGAATTGTAATCCCCTATCTAGTAATGGACACAAATACATTGTTGTTGTAGTCGATTACTTCACAAAATGGGTTGAAGCCATGCCCACCTTCATCAACACCGCTGACACTGCAACATGTTTTTTCTTTAATCACGTCATATCCCACTTTGGAATACCACTCCAACTAGTTTCTGATCACGAGAAACATTTTGAGAATGATATTTTCATCGAACTATCATCTCGGTTGGGATTCTCCCACGAGTTTGTCTCACCCTATTACCCTCAGTCTAATGGATAGGTCGAAGAGGTTAACAAGGTCCTCAAGACCATTTTATAGCGCATGGTTAATAAACATAAGACCAATTGGCATCATATGTTTTTTTCCGTGCTATGGGCTTACCGTACAACCATGAAAACGACCACTGGCTTCACACCATTTCATCTCGTCTATGGCGTCGAGGCCACTCTTCCCATCGAGTGCGAAATTCCCACCTTACGCACTGCAATCGAGCTATTACCTGACACTGCTTCACTGGAGCAGCGCTTGCTGAACTTAGAGTCTCTGAATGAAGATCATCGATCTTCATTACAAAACAATGAGGCATCCAAAAAATGGTCAAAGGCCACCTTTAATCGCAATGTCAACCTTCGTTCATTTCACGAAGGTGACCTAGTTATTTCTTACGATATCTCTCACGATACCCTAAATCATGGCAAATTCGAGTCACTATGGCATGGCCCCTACATTATCCAACATTGCCTCACCAAAGGCGCATACATCCTGGACTCTCCCGAAGGCCTCTGTCTCAAAGAACCCATCAATGGGTTATACTTAAGAAATTTTACACCTAAGCGTAGCCATTCTACATTAGGTTATTTCTTTTTTTTTATTGTTTTTAATCTTTTTTCCATCCCTCATGTCTAAAATACCATTTATGTTATTGATAGATGCTTCCTCCACTAGCCTACCACATCGGTTATGCCGATGGCACTAGCTGGTGGACACAAAATCTCGCTTCGGCAGCTTGGGCCCTCTATACCCCCTCACATGACCTGCTCCACTCTAGCAGCATATGTTTGGGTTCAGCAACTAACAACCAAGTTGAATACACTGTCGTCATTGGCCTCCTCGCCGATGCCCACCATCATCATATTCATCACCTTAGCGTCTTTCTTGACTCTCAACTGGTCGTCCTCCAGCTCAACAATGTGTACCGTGTCTGCGATCCTTGCCTCTTTTGCAAATACCTGCAAGTTAGACTTTTATCTCGACATTTTGATTTCATTACATCTACACATATTCCAAAACAATTGAATCAATTTACAGATAAATTAGCTAACATTGTATTAGATTGGCATATATCACATCAAGATATCTCTACACACACATAAACTATCAAGAACCTGTCATAGCATATATAGATTAGACATCATTAACACATTTAAACACACATGTAAACATCACAAAGACCCCAACATGTATACTCATATATATATATATAAATCGGTCAACAATGCCATCAAAATGCTTACATACAAAAAATCATATACAAAATCCGCAAGTCAGTGAAGCACCTCGGTACAAAATGGGCTCACCAGCCTATATACAAAATACAACAATACATAGAGTGACACTCAAGGTGCCTCTAGAGAACCACCTCCTGCCCCTCCCTCAAGAGGTGGTGCCCCACCCACTACTGGTCCCTCTGGACCTGGAGGTAATCGTCCGGTCATCGTAGCACCTTCTACTGTTGCCCGCCGAACCACAGTCCTCCACATCAATGGAACTCCCACACACTGCTCCAGGATTCCCTCATCCTAGATGCATGATCACATGCCCTCAGGCACACCCCGTAACACCCCCTCCAAGTGGCGGCAAATGTCCTCAAAATCTCCCCCGGCCTCCGTCGGAGGAGCATGCGATGGCCCGTCACCAGGGTCATCAAAATGACGTCTCCTCGCTGCTTTCTCATCACCATCTAGTCTCACCTCGAAGTCCTCGTGACGATGTCTCTCCTCTGCCCGTGGCAATCTCCCCGGCTCCTAGCGAGTCGACGCTCTCATCAGCTCAACATCGCACTCGTGAAGTCCCACATCTGCACATGCAAACAACCAAGCGATAGTATCAACATCTATACAAAATACATATGTCATGCTATCTCAAAAAATCAACATATCAAAATCACAAACATACCTCGGTGATCAAATACCTCCCTGGAAGGTAACACCATATCCAGATCACCTCGAAAGTCAACACCACAATATGGATACTATAGTATGATCTGTGGCATCTGCTTCCACACCTGTGTCGCCTCAGCCATGAAAAATGGTCGCCCTCACTACCATCGTGGTGAACCAAAATTGTCGACCACCACCTCAGTCGCAGCTCTCGTGCACCAGGTGCACCCAATAAAACTCTCAGGTGCAACATCGACACCCTCTCCAAAAACCATGCCACCAAGATGGACCCAAAGGCAAAATCCCCTGAGTCTGTAGACCGACATCTATCCAACTGCCCTACCATCCTGGCATGCAGCATCAACCCCCAGGAAAAATGCTCGCTGGCCAGTGCCCTCCCCATAACCCTTAGCTGACCACCACTGATCTGCTGAGTCGTGAGGGACCCATACACCCTCACAATCATCGCTGCTACATAGAGATGTGCTAAAGCATCCATTGCCCCCATACTCATGACAGAACCTGACATATAGTTCTTCGCCGAACAGTACCTCCCACCCAATGTCGCTAATGACACGTCCTCAGGTAACACCGGCTCTGCCGATAGGGGCATTCCCCCAAAAGGGAGTCCAGTTAGGAAATATATGTCCTCCACCATAGTGAAGGCGATCTGCTCTCCCTGCACCATAAAGTAATGCTGTTCCGAACTCCACATCTGGATCAGAAACTGCAGGAGATACTTCTGTGCTCGTATCAACGGGCACTCAAAGAACTTCAGTAGCCCACAGGCTGCCAAAGTAGCATGTACCCCTAGCTCCTCAATAGCCAAAGCATCCCTTAGTCGTGCCTAGTCCCGCTCTTGCCAATGGATTGGCATCGTGCAAATGATCGCCTGCAAACACATAGTATAGTCCTAGGTCATCCATATTGACCATAAAAAACACTAAAAAAGATAAGTTTTGCACCCATCAGTATTGCCCCTAAGGCGTAGCTATTTAACTCATAGGTGCGCACATATGCGTGCATGTTCACCCCACAGGCATGCCCACATGTGCGCCTGTCCACCTCACAGACGCACATGCATGCGCGCTTGTCCACCCTACAAGGGCGCATCCATGCGCCCCTTCCACGAACACAGGCATGCATCACAATGCGCCTTTCCACTACACAGCCACACACTGATGCATAGATATGTAGCAAATAGGTGCGCATGTGATGCGCGCCTTTGTCCCCCCTACGAGCACACCCATGCGTGGCTATCTGGATAATAGGCATGCACCTGTGTGCGCATATTTCCGGATCGCCCACGCACTTAGGGGCCCACACCCATAAAATCCCCTGTATGGCCCTCCGTACAGGCCCTACCCATAAATTGAAAACCTACTTCTATGCAGGACGATACGACCACTAACCTGAAACTCGTTGATCCTGAATCAGTTGCCTCGTTCTCCCGGAATCTCCAAATCTCCTCTGAATACCTCTCGTCCAGTCACTCTGGCAGAAAGTACAAATGAGGTGGCAATATGGGCCCTACAACTATATATAGGCCTTTTTGCCAAACTTCCAAACACCATTCCGAGAGCTCCGGGTGTCCGTTTTCCAATTCGTCTTCAACCACGGGATCAACATCCCATCATCTACATCAAGATAGTCCCCGGGCTAGTTTTTATCCTGAGCCTATGGAGCACCATTTTTTCATACCCCGTCCAGGTATGCATGCCCATGTTCAAAATTATCAAATAAATTCTTGTATGTTCGATTCTCTTCAGATATTCGTCACGTCAAGTATTTGGTTTTCGTGTGTGCAGGTACATCAACGCAACCCCTTCAGGTATATAATCAACACTGGCATGTAATCATTCCCTCTGAATCACAATTGAATCTCCAGTCACACCCTTATACATTTGCCTCTAGGATCCTCATCTCCGACTCTACAGTACCGACACCTCCATTGCATCTTAGGTACTATCACCCGATAGCACTCTCCCCCACATGAGTTGTCCCATTCATAGCACCCTTTTGTACTTTGAAACTCATGTTGTTTTTCAAACCCTTTAGGGATGGGAGTCCCGATAGTCTTACATCATGTCATGAATCAACTACATACTCTTTCTCCTCATTTTGCTAGCTTTCCCAATGGACTCCCTGATTATCTCTTCAAGGTTCTATTTTGACTGCACCTCTGCAGTATCATGAACCCTCCATTTCATCCACAATCAGTTTGCCCCTCTACAAATCTCCCTCCATTTCATCTGCCTCATACAAGAACCCACCCAAGGGTCCCCCACCTTCCACCAATCCTCCAGGCTCATGGCACCCTAACAGGCCCAACCATATTACATTGGGGCACTCGTTCCTATATTTGTACACTCATCCCAAATTATTCTTTATTTATTGTAACAAAGCCTTTGTTTCCATCATTTACATACCTTTTTGGCGTCACCTTGGGTGCCCTTCTTCCCCTTTTTGGCAAATTCAACCCATGTTGCCCTTGGTTGGGGCACTCCTTCTCACCTACCCCTCCTGACATCGTCCATATACTTCGAGTATCCCACAGGCCACTTACCTCTGCCCTCTGAGTTGGTTCACTTTGTCCCACCTCTGACACAACTTACCCCACATCTTGTTTCCCCCCTGACACTCGACCTAATTGCACAGTTGCAGCCACTTATACTTCGCATATACCCCCAACCATAGGCAGTATTGAGTCTTCATACATCTTGAATTCAACCATGTACCTCCTCCAATTCCTAACCTCATCTTGTAGATTTCACGAAGCCCTTTGCTTCTAAGCATCACGTCCCCCTTTTGTCGACATCAGCACAATTTTTCCAGAAGCGCGACAATATCTTGACTCTAATTACCTTTCCAATGAGAGGTCTCGGATGACATAGGGAGAAGCACAATTGCTCCCTATTGTCGTTGACCCCCATAACATTCAACTTCAACACTTTCTCATGTTACAGTGGGTCTTACTTTGTGACTATTGCAGTTATTTCTTATATTTGCTGAAGACCTCTGAACTTGGCTGGGCTATCAATGCCTACAAAATCTGTGTTATTTATTACAAATATCACTGCCTACTGTTCAGAGTATGTTCCTTCACAGAATTTTCTTATGCCTTCATCACGACCACCCCCGAGAGCACTGCAGTTGTATACATCAACACACCATTCCTTTTTGAGTTACATGACACAAGCATGGGGCATGCCCGCCTCATTTGTATACAGTTTATTTTTACACACCTTATGGAAGGTTGGGATCTACAGGTTCCCTTCTCCCTCCAATGGGTAACTCTTGGCACTCTCACTATCATTGTTTCTTACAACAGGCACTCTTAGTAGAAGAAACATTGATTAATTTCGGCTATACGTATGCTTCTAACTTCATCCATCAGGGGGCATCTATTATCACTGAAATTTTGTCTGCAAATGGTTACAAGAATCCAACATCGTCAAACAGTTATGAGGTCACCCATGGACCAAAATTACAACAAAATCATTTCCAAAAGATCCAAAACTATACAACCAGGGATAAATTTAAAGTGCGCTATGACTACACAGGGCGCACGTGCACATGCACTATCCAGAAACACAGGAAAAGAGCACATGCATACATTGCACGACTGTGGTCGTTAAAAGTCGTGCACATCTAAGAATGATGCATTTATGATATTAGTCGGCCTCCCACCCACTTCTGGTTCAGCTTCCAAGTTGATTTGACACCCAAATCTCGACTGAATCCGACTGGGTGGCTGGTCAAAGACCTAAAAATTCCCTAATTAGCCTCTTTTCACACTACAAGTTGGTTGCACAATACCTCAAAGAGGTGCTATAAAGTTATGTTGCCATTATTCTCTTGAGTTATCCTCTATTCTCATCAAGAGTATACTAGCACCATTACATTGGGCAATCCATCTCAGCTCTTGAATGGATTTTCTTGAGATTCTTTCACCATTTTCATTCAAAGTTGTAAGAAGAGCTTATTTGTGGGGGTCCAAGAGCCCTCCCTTGGAGGAAGAAGGGACTCATAGTCCTCTTTCTTCTTGGTGTTTTCTTTCACTAATATAATCCTTGCCATTGGTGACATGCATCTTATTGTCTTTTTGTTCTTATGTCCTTATGCTCAATAGTTTAGTTGTTATTTTATTTCTTAGTTTGATTCTTAACTTAGTCTTTTATATTTCTTTCTATAACCCTTTCCTTACTACTATCTTGCTTAGCTAACCCAACTATGCTTGTAAGCACTTATGTTTTGCTCATCCAGGTGGCAAAAGAGGTGCAACAAGGGGGAACATCATAACAGCTATGTAAGCTTGATTTTTATTGACTAACAATATATTGCGGGAGTGTCACCATGGCAGAACTGATCCAACATATTATTTTTAACCAAAATCAACTAAAAGATGAAAAAAACAATAAAAATCATGACAAAATTAAAATTGCAAAATTTTAAAACAACAGAAATAAAATGACAAAAATGTAAAAGCAGTAGGAATGTGTTAAAAAACAAAAAGAAGAAATCAAACTACTGTAAGGCAAAAACAAAAAATAGTGGAAAAATGAAAGCAAAGCTAGACTACTAAAATACAGAAAATAAAAATAGCATTAAAACTTTTCAAGTTGGTTCCACATAATGTTTCAAGTGAGAACCGTTAGTGTTGTAGAAGAATAATATCTCATGTAAATATTTTAGGATGTAAGAGTTAGTACCCAGGACAAAAGCAATTTTGAAAGGACCCAGCCATAGTTTTTAAAAATTTGAATGTCTTCCCCTATTAGCGTGTGTTGAATCCCACAATAGTACCTTCTCATTGAACTTAAATTTGACAGTTTTGACACTCTTGTTGAAATAATTCTTGATAGTTTGTTGTCTCTTCTTTATATTATCCAAGGAAAACAATTGTTTCTCCTCTAAAGATAGGAGTGCATTTATCCTTTGTGAAACATCAGAAGAATTTAATTCTTCGATCTATAGCATCATCCTTAAGGAAGAGAGTTCCAGCTCAATAGGAAGGATGAATTATTAACCATACACAAGCTGGAAAGGAGTGCAACCAGTGCTTACCTTGGTGATAGTTCGATCAACCCAAAGGGTGTAAGTGAGGAGAGTGTGCCATTGGAGAGGGTTATCTTCGATGAGCCTTTTGAATATTCTCACCATATTTTTGTTGGTAGACTCAACCTGCCCATTCCCTTGGGGATAATAAGTCGATAAGGTGAAATGTTTAACCTCCAACTTAGCTAAAAATTGGGCCATCTTAGCAGAAATGAAAGCGAGACCATTATCTGTAATAATTTCCAATGGAAAACCAAATCTGGAAATGATGTTATTTTCAAGGAAAGAAGTTACCTGATCGTCCATTGAATGCTTAAGTGGGACAACTTCAACCCATTTTGTACAATAGGTTGTGGCTGTCAAAATAAAGACTTGTCCTAATGAAGATGGAGGATTAATAGAACCAATAAAATCCAATCCCCACTTTGAAAAGGGAAAGTCTCCGAGGACAGGTTGTAATGACATTGCTGAAAGGCGTTCTTTCCCAGCAAAATTTTGGCACTTGTCACAAGACCTTGAAAAAACATAAGGGTCACGAAAGACTAAAGGGCAATAGTATCCTTTCCTAATAATATTGAAAGCAATGGTTTTAGCATAAAAATGGCCTCCTACATGAATGATAGAATTTGAAGAACCATAAGTTTATTGCAACAGTTTCTGTGCATATTCATTGTTTACACAATGAATCAACACACCATTAGAAGATATTCGAAACAAGGAGTCTCCTATAATAATGTAGCATGCAGATTCAAGAGGGAGCCTTCTCCTTTGATGAGTGTCTAAGTTGTCTGGACATATTTTGTTTTGTAAATAGTAAATTAAATTCTTATACCAGGGATGTTCAAACACAGGGAGGATTTGGTTATCAATATAAAAGAGACTTGATAGGGAACTGTCCTCTTCATCAGTTTCTTCACTATTCTCAGCATGTTGAGCTAAGTGAAGGTCTAAGTCACATCCCTTAATAGTGGTATAAGTCATGATATTCAAATCATGCTCCTGGATCTTGGCAAGCCAATGTGCAAGCTTCCCTGAAAGATAAGTCTGTGAGAGAAAAAAGTTGACAGCAGGTAAAGGGACCTTTACCAACATATGCTTACCTAAGATGAAGTGGAAAAACTTCTCAACAACTTTAACAAGAGAGAAAGCATGTTTCTCAATAAAAGAATATTTAAATTCATCATCAAACAAACTTTGACTCATGTAAGCCACTAGTTTTTCAATAAATTGGTCATCACTTTGCATGAGGACAGCAGAAACTGCTTCCTCAGTGGAATTAGTATATATCGTGAATTCCTTCTCAAAATTTGGCTTTGCCAAATCCGGTGCGGAGCTGACTGCTTTCTTGATTCCCTCAAAATAATTTTCAACATCATCTGTCCAAGAAAAAGAATGATCTTACTTAAGCAAATTATGAATTGGTTTGACCATCAAAGCAAAATCTGGAACAAACCTATGGATGATGTTAATAACCCCCATAAAATATTGAACCTCCTTCTTGGAAGTGGGAGTAGGAAGATTAAGGATATCAATAATACTTGCGGGATCAATGCTTATTCCTGAATCAGAGACAATGTGTCCAAGGAGCTTTCCCTCGGTAACGCCGAAAATGGACTTAGAAGGATTTAGAGAGATGCCAAATTTCCTACATCGCATGAGAATTATTTTCAGATGACCAAAATGATCTGATTGGATTTTAGAGTACATCGTTAAGTCATCAAGGTAGAGTTGAATGATCTTACCACTCAAATCGTCAAAAGTTATTTTCATATCTCTTTGAAAAGTGGCACGTACATTATATAATCCAAAAGGCATACGCTCATAAGCAAAGGTACCCCAATGAGTAATAAAGGTGGTTTTATATTTATCTTCCCTTTTTACCTTTATTTGATTGTAAACGGAAAAACCGTCAAGTAAGGACGTCATTTGTGACCATGCAACTCACTGCAAAATCATTTCCATGTTAGAGAGAGGAAAATGATATTTTATACTAGCTCGATTTAATGCACGAAAATCAATGCATAATATGATATGACCAGTTGTTGTCCAAACATGAATCAAATTGGAAACCCATTTAGAATACTTGACCGGAAAGATGATTCCAACCTTCAAGAGTTTTTCCAACTCCTTTTGAATAGTTGCTTCCAGTGCAGGGTTTATATGTATTTTTTTTTGCCTAACCTGTTTTATGCCTCCCTTGATGGGAATGGCATGTTGTATAAGATTAGTATCAAAACCATGAAGATCCTCATAAGAACAAGAAAAAACATCTTGACATTCACCAAGTAGCTCAAAAAACTTCATTTTTTCTTCATCGGGACATTGGGCACCTATTTTAACATTATTTGGAGACTTGGGTGTCCAAATGTTCAAGGAGATGGTTTCACCCACCTTATTTTTTGACTCCTCTTCTTTCTGTTTCTCTTTATTTCCTACATCACTCAATTAAAATGAACTCTCTAGAGGAGTCAGACATTTAGGAATCTTGTTATCTTCTATGGATATGATTTCCTTGGGCTTATAGGGTTCATTTTGAATGAAATCACAGATGATCTCATCGCTAGGGAAGACCTGTCAAGATTCTATATTGTTAGGGATATGTGGATGATATAGAGATTCAAAAGTACAATCAGGTCTATGTGGCAAGATTTGTTGATTAGGAGAGGCTGCAAAGCATCTAACCGATCAACCATTAAGTTTAATTCCCTCTTAACATGAGTGATGTTGAAAGATAATAGGTTCAAGATAAGTGCCCAAACAGTTTGGGTATATCGTTTCATCAAGTTTTTTCTAGGGGAGTATATCTTACGTACAAGGTTCACAATAAGCTCGAAATCTCCAAAAACTGAAAGGTGACCACAACCAAGATTATAGGCGTTTTCAATGCCTAATAATAAAGCTTTGAATTCAGTGACATTGTTTGTGCAAGAAAACTCCAACCTATAACAAAAATTATGAATCTTCCCAACATGAGAGTATAATATTATGCCATCTTTGTTACCTTCACTAGAGCATGAACCATCGAAGTGCATGTGCCACATACCATCATCTAAATCAATTTTTTCCAAGGGGACATTATCTTCCTCAATATTGACTGGGGACATTATCTTGGCGACATCAATATTTCATGGATTTTTTAACAAATTAAATGATGTGGCGAGTAAGTAATCATGAAGATATGACAGCGAATTCAATAGTTTGGCGGATTACTAACGGTTTGGTGGGTGTGTACAATCCTGATGCGTAAAACGACGTCAGAAATATTTAAGTAATGATTGCGAAATTGTGTGATTAGAGAGGGTAATGATGACTTTTTGGGAAAAGACATAAAATCTCCCCAAAACTTAAATTTAAGACCGTCCTCGAGCGCAAATATCCTTCTTTGCCAGGATTAAAGGCGATCATTCAAGGAGCAGATGAAGAAAAGGATTAGCTCTACTTTATGGGACCAAAGAAACCATGGCAGACACGATCATAGAACATAAATCAAGGTATGCCTCAAGACTTCTCCCAGTATTTCAATACTTCAAATTTTGGATCTCAAACTGTGCCTTTTTCACCATCATGGCCACAAAATTATCAATACCAATATCCCACTTCTTGGAAACCATGGCCCCCATAGAATAATTCAACTGTCCCATGGTCCCAGAACTGGCATGGCCCTAATAAAATAAACCAGAATCAACTTCCAAAAACTATGCCACCACAATAGTTCCAACAGCAGCAACAATTATAGATCTCCCCTAATGTTCCTGCTAATAACCCTCCTCTTCATCCACAAATGCCTATCCTGCCCAACCCCAATCCAAATAATAAAGGATCTCAGCAGGTTGAGACACTTAACCTCCCTTCTTATGGAATTTCCACCCTAAGATATAATGGACTAAATCTCAGATCGGGTAGGGTAGTGAATTCCTATAATTCACCAATAATTATTGAGCAAATTGATAATGAAATTCCAGAGTCAAAACCTGAGAAGGAAGATAGGCTACTTAAAAATCTTGTAAACCAAAAATTTCCTTCTCAGAACCCTATCACCAAGGAACATCACAATAATCACCCCTACCCAGAAAGACTATCTCTAGAAAAAAAAACATCCTCATCCTAAATTTGACTTCTTGGGGGAACTGCAGAATTTATTCGTTATAATTCCCTTACTCCAAGCAATGAGAGATGTGTTGATTTATGTGAAAACGATTAGGGAACATTGTTCTAAGAAACCTGGAAGGAAACCTAAGGATCCACTTACTATCCATGTCATGGGTAAATTGTCAGACATTATGTTAGGAAAGTCTACACCTATTAAATATGGAGACCCAAGGAACCCTATTCTAACTATAAAGATAAATGGGGTTAACATTCCAAATGTATTAGTAGATCTGGGAGTTGCAATCAATGTTATAACTTCTGCAACTACAACCATCCTTGTTCTGCATGATTTCAAACCCACACCTACTATTCTGGAATTGGCAAACCGGTCTACTGCTAAACCAATAGGCAAATTGGAAGACATAACCATTTCGGTAGATTCATGGCAGTACCCTGTTGATCTCCTAGTTTTACAAATGAAATCCCCATTTGGAGGGCATCGTTTGATCCTTGGGAGACCTTGGCTTGCAACAACAAATGCCTATATTGGTTGTCATTCAGGAAATATGGTGATATCTAATGGAGGGGATACTAAGAACCTTATTTTGTACCCTCCTGTAGAAACTAGTTCATCAAAAGGACCTAGACTCACCCTATTACGAAAATCCTCACCTATAAAAGGGTTGGATATTGATGAATACCAATCCTTACCATTAGTGAGGCCCTTTTCTTTAAGTATGAGATGGAGGATGATACCATCAACACTTTCATCAGTGACTCTAACTCTGTTCCCAATTATACCCAGTCATTTCTCGAATCAATTATGAACTGTAATGATCAGGACACTCCTGAATCTGAAACTGAGATTGATATTATACCAGTCACACCACACAGTAGTGTCCCTATTGAAATTGAACCAGGAAAGACATTGAATGCCAATCTTGATCTCTCACCCACATAGTCTAAGAAATTACTTAAAATTCTTCGGGAACAGAAAGAGGGCTTCACCCGAGAATATGCAGACATGAAAGGAATCCCCAATGATTTATGTACCCATCACATATACATTAAAGAGGAATGTCAGCCCATTAGACAACCACAGAGGATAATGAACCCTGCTTTGAAATAGATTGTCAAAGATGAGCTGCAGAAATTATTAGATGTGGGATTCATCTACCCAATATCGGATAGCCAATGGGTATCCCCATTGGTCATTATTCCTAAGAAGAATGGAAAGTGGAGGATTTGTGTCTATTATTGGGAATTGAATAAAGAAAATCAAAAAGACCATTTTCCTCTTCCCTTTATTGACCAAGTCCTTGAAACATTAGCCGGGAAGAGGTTTTTCTCCTTCCTGGATGGGTTCAGCGAGTATAATCAGATCTAGATAGCTCCTGAAGACTAGGACAATACCACTTTCATGAGTCTATGGGGGACCTTTGCATACAGAGTCCTTCAATTCGGCCTTTGTAATGCACCTGCTACTTTCCAAATGGAAATATTGGGGATCTTCTCTGATTTAGTCAATCATAGTGTTGAAATATACATGGATAACTTCACTCCTTATGGCAATTCCTTCGAAGAAGCCTTGGAAAATTTGGCGAAAGTACTTAAAAGATGCAAACAAATGCATGTTTCTCGTAGCAAGAAAAAGTGTCACATGCTCATGGAAGAAGGGATTGTGTCGGGACACTTGCTTTCTACATCAGGGATCCAGGTTAATCCTACCACGGTAGAGGTAATACTGTGTTTTCCTACACCTAAGACACCAACATAGGTACACAGTTTCATTGGTTATGCAGGTTATTACAGACGTTTCATAGAAAAAAATTCTAAAATAGCACACCCTCTTTTTCAATTAATAACCAAAGATGCAGAATTTGTGTGGAAAGATGAATTTAAGATCGCGCTCGGACAAATCAAAGAACTAGTCTATAAAGCTAGGATACTTTGAAGACTAGATTGGAAGCTTCTATTTCATATTTCAGTGGACACTTCTCACATGTAAGTGGGAGTTGTTTTGGGACAGTGGGAGGACAAGAAAGCATACACAATATACTACATCGGCAAGAACTTGACTCTAGCTGACCTAAATTATACGGTAACTAGAAAAGGAATTATTAGCAGTCATTTATGCTATTAATAAATTCTGACACTATATTATAGGTTATCCCACTTTTGTGCACACAGGTCATGCATCCATCAGGTATCTCATGAATAAACATGTAACCCCGAGTCAGATCATAAGATGGTTATTATTACTGCAAGAATTTGATATCACCATCGTGGATCGCCTTGGGAAGGATAATGTAGTTTCATATTTCTTGTCTAGATTAGAAAATGATACACAAGGGGAACCTGTAGAAGATAGTTTTCCAGATGAACATATTTTTGCAATTTCTACTCATGTTCCATGGTATGCAGATATTTCTAACTATCTTGCTACATGAAAGGTGCCTCAACATTTTCCTTACAGGGAACAGTGAAAGATCATCCATCATAGTGACCATTACACATTGATTGAGGGATTCCTCTTTTACACTAGGCCTGACCAACAAATTCGACACTTCATAGGAGAAGATGATATTTATGATGTCTTGAAGGCTTCTCATGATGGTCCCTATGGAGGCCATTTTGCAAATAAATGAACAGGTCACAAAGTGTTACAAATGGGGTATTACTGGCCCACCATTTTTCAAGATTCAAGGAAGTATGTCATGGGGTGTGATAGATGCCAACGAATGGAGCAGCGTGGTAAAGCAGACGAAATTCCCTTGAACCCCTAGCTATCCCTTGAACCCTTTAAAAAATGGGCCATTGATTTTGTGGGACCATTTAATCCCCCCTCACAACAAAAAGTCCATATTCTGGTCTGCACGGATTATGTAACAAAGTGGGTTGAGGTGAAGGAAGTTGTAAAAGAAACCGAGCAGGCTATTTCAAACTTCATGTTCGAAGAAATGTTTGCTCGATATGGAGCCCCTAAAGAAATAGTCTCAGATGGAGGAGCACAATTCACATCACATATGATAGCATGGTTAATGAAGAAATATGGGATCAAGCACAGGATAACAACTCCATATCATCCCCAGGAAAATGGTCAAGTTGAGAGAATAAATAAGGTACTGGAAAATATCCTCACAAAAACTGTAGCAAGTCATCGTCGAGATTGGGCAGAAAAGTTGCCTGAATCATTGTGGGCATACAGGACAACTTGGAAGAATACAACGGGATTTTCTCAATATGAGCTTGTCTATGGAAAATATCCATTGTTTCCTGTAGAGTTCAAAATTAAAACACTTAGAACAGCCCTGGAAGTAGGTTTGGATCTTTCAAAATCCCAAAAACATCGTCTGGAGAAGCTAAACAAGCTAAATTAAATTCGATTAGTAGTTGTCCAGAATACTGCTACAATCTAGGACCAACGTGATAAATGGCATCACAGGTTCATCAAGAAGAAGACATTTCTAAAAGGGGATTGGGCATTACTCTATGATTCTCGATTCAAGGATTTCAAGGGAAAAATATGCTCAAGGTGGATGGGGCCATATGAAGTTGACAAGGTATTTGACAATGGGGCTATTAGATTGGTAACAATAGACGAGGCACGTACTACCCTGATAGCAAATGGACACCGTCTCAGAATATATCATAAACTAGCTTCTAAAGCCTCCTTTGTCAAATGACTTTCTGATCAAACTGATTTGGAAATCATTAGTACAGAGGATCCTCCCTCTGCCCCCTCATCTTGAATTAAATAATAATAATAATAATAATAATAATAATAATAATAAATTTGTGTTGCAGGTACCTTTTTGAACAGTTGAAATCTGTGAAGGCATCTCTGGAATTTCAAAAATTTACACAGTTGTACCAGATGTTGCCACTTCAATTGTCACTACTCCGATTTGTTGCTACTCCAGTTGTCGTTACTCTGAGCTATCGTTACTCCAAGCTGCCGCTACTTCAAAATTGTCATTGTACCAAATGTCATTACTCCTATTGCCGCTACTCCGAGTTGTTTCTACTCCAGTTGTTGTTACTTCGAGATGCCACTACTTTGGGTTCTGCTACTTTAAAATCATCGTTGTACCAGATGCCACCACTCCAATTGTCGCTACTTTGAGTTGCTACTACTCCAGTTACCATTACTCCGAGCTGCCGCTACTTCGGGTGCCTCTACTTCAAAAATTGTCATTGTACAAGCTACTCCAGTTGTTACTACTAAAGTCGTTGATACTCCTACCACTGATACGGTGGTTTCATTTACTCATCTACACTCCCTCCAACATGGATATCAATATTTCAGCTACCGCCACTTCCAATGCCGCTACTTGATTTGACACTGTCACTCCATATTCTGCGACTGCAGACAACGTTATTCCTGTGATGATGCTTCTCCATAACAGGTGAGTCGTCAAGTACGTCCTCAACCAACTTTAACGAATTTGGATAATATTACACATGGCATAGGCATTCATGCCCGAGGATGATCTTAAATTTAAGTTTGGGGTAGATTTTATGTCTTTTCCTAAAAAGTCATCATTACCCTCTCTAATCACACGATATCGCAATCATTACTTAAATATTTCTGACATCGTTGTATGCATCAGGATTGTACACACCCACTAAACCGTTAATCATCCGCCAAGATATTAAATTCGTTGTCATATCTCTATCATTACTTACCCACCACATCATTTAATTTGTTAAAACATCCACGACTCTTTCCACAACACATTTTCCACAAAACGGTTTTTCCTACCATTTCTCCTAAACTGGTCATCGGTACTCCTCAAGTAGGCATAGTTGACGGAACAGAATGGGTGGTGGAGAAGTAAGGTATGAGCCAGAAAATACTACATAGGTCTGTCGAAATCTGGAAGTCTGGCAAATTTTCCAGAATGTAGGTTGGGATGTGTATTTCGAGAGGTTACAGGGATTCGATGCAGACATGATAGAATAATTCGCCCAAAATTTAGACGTCCACTCCTCCACGATCCCTGGATTAAAAATCATAGTCACAGAGGAAACCATTGTAGCAGCTACTGGGTTGCTAATATCTGGTCAGTGATGGTTTGTCTGGAAAACACCATTCCCGGAATTTCTAGAGTTGCTTTTGCGTGAAGGCAAAGAAGTAAAGTCGAAAGAGAAAGGATACGAACTGACTTCTCTGCCACCTCCATGGGTCGAGGTAGCAATGAGATTCCTATCAAGAGGGAAACCCAGAAAGAAGTCGTATCCCTTTATATTATCTTCATCGCAACTAGAAAGAGTGGGTGGGTTAGGGTCCTCGCCCCTGCATTCTCTTCATGGCCAGATGTCTCCTAGTTGTCCGTCCGTTTGATGGATGACGGAAGTATGTAGAATCCATAAAATTATGTTTAGTAATCATTTTCATCATAAGGTATGTGGCATGCGAAGGCTTCCCCTCTACCATTTGCAAACATCATCTCAAATTGCTCACATCTCTGCGTTTCCAACAACACAAAAACTTGCCCTATTTCTGTGGAATAACGTTCAGCGGATGGCGCAAGCAACTCAACGCTCATGCAACCCACTCAAAACCCTCACAAATAATGGCCTTTTTAAGCTACTATTCATGCATGCGCTAGAGAAAACCCCAGTGAGTTGGCCGCAGTTCATAAGGCTCTCAGAAGAGGAATTGGCAGAACTTATCCTAGAAGTAGTAGAAACCCTAGCAGAGAGAAATGGGATGAGAAGGTTGGCAGAGGTTGTCAAAACTATTGCACAATGGTAGAGAATGGGTACTGATACACAGGAATGAGCCTTGGATGAATATGAGGAAACAAGGAAACCAACAATGGAAGTTAGAGAAGTTGGGGGAATGAGGCAGATCATTAACCTGGATTCAGAAGAAGACGAAGCAGAGGGTTCTATTATTCCAAACCTTTTTCCTGAACAAGAAAGAGATGTTGCTACTCCCTTAGAAGATTAATAAGAAAGAGACATTGCTATTCCACCCACAGATGATCATGAGATGGATGTTGATATCCCTTTGTCTGATGAGCAGGAGAGGATTGATGCTACTCCTCCAATCTACGAACAAGAGGTAACGGATGCTGTCACACAAGAACCAGCGCTAGAAATTTCTAAATTTCCTATCTGTGAAGATGGTGCAGCTAATCCTCCCATCGGTGAGTAGGAAATGACTGACGTCATTACACAAGAACCAGCGTTAGAACATACCGTTCCTGAAAACCCTACTTTTGAAGACACAACAACTACTCCTCCGATTTGTTACCAAGAAATGACTGACGTTGTTACACAAGAACCAGCGTCAGAGCATGTTGCTCCCGAAAACCCTGAACCAGAGTTGGGTGCTTTTATTCCAAGAGAAGTGTGAGTTAAACAAGATCCAGGCATAGAGGCTGTTGGCAATGAAGCTCAGAATGAGGTTCCTCCTAAGGGATGGGCTGAAGGAATTCCTGTCAAACAGGCATTTGTCGAATTTTATGTAAGGAGAAGAACCCCTATGCAGGACCATTATAGGACATCCTTTAGAGAGAGTCTGCAATTAAGGATTGAAAATGCCAAGCTAAAGAAGAAGGTTCTCCTCCTGAAGAAACGAGCATGAAGATACAAAAGAATTTCCAAAGAAGCAGTGAGGAGGAATGTCAAGAAGACTATTTCAGCAGCTACCCAAACTGTTGGTACTCCCATAGTATCGGTAGCTACCCAAACTATCGATACTCCTAGAGTAACAAAAGCTACTCAAACTAAGGTTGTGTTGCATACAGTATCTACTCAGACTGAGCCTATCTTGCACACCTCTACAGTACCAATAGCCACTTAGACTGAGCCTATTTTTCACACTTCCACAGTAAAAACATCTACTCAAGCTGAGCCAATGTCATATACAACTGAAGCTCAAGTAGTTTTTTTGAAAGATGAGATTCAGAAGTGGAAGAAAAATGTAGCTCAGTTTCAGACAAGAGCTGTCCTTCTTCAGTACACCTAAGGACATTGAAAGAAATAAGGGAGCATGTTTCTAGAGTCATTGGTGACTATGAGGAAGAGTTGGAAAAAGAGAAGAACAAGGGCAAGAAACAGAAGGAAAAGATTACAGAGCTGGAGGAACATATACAGAGGTTGAGAAATGACAAGTAGGAGATGTATGATATCACCCAGTAGGTAGTAATGTTCCACCCCCCTTCTCTCAGCTATGCATTGTTCCTTCATGAACAATATATTTTTTTCGTCTAGAATGTATTTACCAGGAGGTGGTCTATAATATTAAGGACTCCATGCAGTTTATTAGGACTTTGAAAAGTTATGATATCCTCACACAACATCTCATGTGTGAAATTTTCATGCACAACTACCTACTAAGAGATGATCAAAAATTCAATCCAGTTCCTTATGTGGGAGATGTCCAATTGAGGGCCTTCCTTTCCTACACCATTAACTAGGTGAAGTGGAAGGAGGCGCTTGATTATTTCGAGGAAAACTAGGTACACAAACCCCTTCAGGTTATAAATGGAGAACTTTCAAGTTGAACAAATCATCAACAAACATAACTATTTCAGACAGATTCCCAATTGGCCATAGAATATGGAAACTACATAGTAATGGTGTGTTGAGCTTTCCATAAAACAATTGACCTATTGCCAAGAAAGAGGCACTTGAAAAATGTGACCACCTATTGTCAAGGAACACGAAGCATTTGGGGCTCCCAATTTTCGCAGAGCTATGGAAATAATACCCAGGTATAGAGCAAGTATGAGGTTTTGTGGGGTTCGATGGCTAGGTTTGAGATTTTCATTCCCCATCATCTGGATGCCACTTGATCGATATCAACCTAAATACAAGGTCCGGGGAGAACAGTGGAAGGATATAATATTGACTTGGGGACATAAGTTTCCAGGGACAGATATGGATGAGGCATATGACATAGTATAACTTCATGCCCAATGTCAAGGTTCTAACCCAGATCTGCGAAAGTGATGACCTGCACGAGGACGTGCAAGTGACTAAAGTTTGGGGGAGATGTTGGCCCATGAAATTGCTTGTTTTCTACCACCTTTTTATATCCTTATTTACCTCCATTTCTATATTCCTTGAGATATTGTGTGTAACCACAAGGGTAAGAATGCACCTCTATTATTTCATTGTGTGTATTAGTTCAAAAATGTTAGATATTGGTTTGGGATTTACCAAAGTGAATCATTGATCTCTGAAATCTCATAGGAATAGAGAAAACGCAGTCTAGAAAGATGATACGGTCAAGGATGCAGCGTAGTTCATGGGTTGAAGGTGCAAAAGAGGACACGTTCCATGGTCCAACATTACGTTTTGTTAATCGGTTCATCCTTTGTGTATTTTTAGGAAGAGTTGTTACCCTAATCTTGGGATGCTCTGTGCTCCCCGAATTGTATAAAAGGCCAAATAGAGATATAGAAAGGATTAGTCAATCAGTCAGCTAGATAGGAGCTTCCTTGTATCAAGACTGCAACCTATGTAATCTTTTTTTATTTAATGAAAATCGAGTTTCTTCGGAGTTTCTGAGTTTTCGTGGCAGTTAGTTCACTGCAGCCCTGATCGGGGAGTTGGGCCCACTCTTATGGTCAGGTGCTTTCGACTTATGACATAGTTTTGTTTTGGTTTTGTGTGGAATTTGTTAGATATGCATGTTCTGTTTCATTTACACTTTTCCTGATTTATTTGAATGACACATTTATTTATGTTTCAACACCAGTAATCTAGTTTCTATTCTTTATTTTACTGCAATGATTGTTTACTTGCATGATCAATATTAAAAGAAGCACAACATGCACATACATTGAACGGTATCTTGTAAAACATTCAAGCCCCTGGGTTGAAAAATTAAATGTATTAGGTGGTAAATCTAGACGATATATCGGACACCAATGCAAGTATTGTTGTCATTGGCTCCTATGTTGTGACAAGAACTAGAAAATGCCACCAGGTGTTCGTTTGTAGTGACAATATTATTTCCCAAAAACCTAGGGAGATGCTCTTTGAATTTAGTAAGTGGACGAGTAGCAGGTGCTAGGTTAAGAGGAGAAGACACATGCCACGTTGTGGTTGTAGCATCTTCTTCAAACTGAAAAATCCCGTACTTTTTAATGACTTTGGTGGTATTTGTGGTAGATTGGACAGGGATATGGTGGCTATATAAGATACCAATCACTGATGAAGTTGAAGACTGAGAGGAGGAATCGCTTCCAGTGCCACCAAAGCCACCACTAGATGCCATCTTATGGATGATAGGTGAGGGAAAGAAAGATGAACTAGATGAATCAGACAAATTTCTCCTTAGAGCACTTTGTTGGGTTGATAACACAACGTTCCTTCTTCTTATTTCAACAATAGGATTAATTTCAGGTGATAAGCCTCTTCTTCTTCTAGAAACATGAGATTCTAAGGACATGAAAGTAAGGCCAAAACTGAAGGAAAAAGAAGGTTATTGTTGATTTCTAGGCTGTCTACGTCTAGCTTCCCAATGTTCTTGGGCACTAATATCTCGTTCAATTGTTGCCCATGGATGACTAAGCTCAACATGAGTATTGGGGGTGTCTAAAATGGTGTTGAATAAATTCAAAGCAATGTTGGTCTGATCTTGAAGACCAGGCTCAATATTGGGCTGCCTTGCAATAGGAATAGTCGTTAAGAAATAAAACAGTCAAAGAATCAATATTAGAAAAAATAGATGTATTTGATGCTAATCAAGCATAAAAATTAACCAGAGAGATATTGAAGATCTCCCCAGTATGGTCGCCAAATAAATGTTGAGGAAAAGATATGAAATGATCTTACTCAAACATTTTAAGATCCTGCTTGGCTAAAGCAAGATAGACAAGAATATCAACGTATTTTTATAGCCATCAAAATTGATATCCTAATTAACAAGTATTGTTTACAAGTGCTTAGGTTGTTTTTTTATGAACAAAAGATTGCTGAAAAAATTGTTATTTATGTAATTTTCTGAATATATCAAATGTTGAAATAAAGATAGAGATAGAAGTAAAGACACCAAGTCAATAATCAAAACATATGAGACATAAAGAAATACTTTATTTCATTCCAATTCATCAAAGAATCATTCTCTTTACAAAGTTCCTGAGAAAGTTTTGGACCAAATTCAAACTTAGACGTCCTCGATGAAACATACAAAAGGATTTCTGACAGAAAATAAAAAAACTAAACTTGAAAAGCTGGATAAGCTTGCCACAAATTACTTCCCACTCGACTCTTTGAAAAACAAGTGTCTGAATGATGTAATTCATCCCTGAATCTTGTTGTCTACAATAGGACCCTTAGTATGATTTTCCTTCTATTCTCCTTATGTTCCAACCTTTCCTTTTTCCTTTAAGCAAATTAGAATTGGTTAAAGTAGTTGAACTACTTCATTAGTTAAGTTAACTAAAACTCAACCAAATTTTTAGTTAGGGGGGAAATTAATAAATCATAATAAGGATTTTTAAATAAATAATAACTAGTAGGTGGGACCCCTTGTGACTCCCTTCAGCTTTTAACAATCATAACACAACTAGTTAATTAAACAACACATCCCTCCTTGTGACTCCCATCATCACATTCACATTTAACAATTTATCTCAATGATTTTTGAAATTATTTCCAAAATATATTACCCATATATCCAAAAATAATGTGTTGTCCAAAATTTCAGAAGTCAACTATTATCATCAATTTAAAATATAAAAAAAAAAACTTAGAATCCATATTTTCCACTCTGAGATGTAATATTTCCCTTGTTTCTACTGTCACTTTTTGATCTCTCTGAATTTTCCTTAGGTTATGCTGAGCCTTTATGCCTAATCTAATTGATCACATGAGAGGAATCATCCCTCAAATGAATGCGGGAGGACACAGATTTATCAGAGCCATTAGAGGGTGAGGAAGGGGCAACAATGAATTTTCCTTTGTTAGGGGCATGGTCGGCCTCGATTTTAAGCCTTTTTCTTGCATGGGAAGACTGAACTAGTGAGTGGTCAGGGGTAACTTGGACAATTTGATTGATAGGTGGGGGAATAGGTAAAGACAAGTTAGGCCAGCCACGTTGTTGGGAGACTGCTAGGTGGACAATCTCTTGTCATCCATCATTTTTGGGAACTTCAGGTTGCAATGAGACACGAGGAGGCATGGGGATTCCAGGGACCTGTGGGGCTTGGAAAGGAGGCCTTTCGGGCCTAGGTTGGACCACTCCTTGCCCAATCCAATTAAGAAACTCAACTTGAAATAGCTGGCCTAACTCCTGCGAGTCTGCATCAAAGTGTATGGACAATCTTGGCCTTCTAGGGCCCCTATTCCAATTACCTCTTCCTCAGTTACCACTTCCATGGCTACCTCTACTGAAAAAGCTTATTCCTGTATGCATAATTGATTAGCAAATAGTTTCTTTAACAACCATACATGACAACTCTTTTAAAATATGAAATAAATTTTTGCTCAACAACATATCAGACTCATGCAATCCAATCCATACAAATTGTTAAATAATTGTAAATGCGCAGGGGGTGAACAAAGGTTATGGGATATGCGAGGGGTTTGTATTAAGAAAAAAATGTTAAAATGAGGGGGAAAAGATCACGATTACTGCTCGCAGACAACAAACAATCAACTATAATGTAAACCAAAGAGTATATCACTGTAATCCATCCATCTGATCTTAAATTGTCATAATACAGAGTTTCCCTTAACTATAATTAAATTTTAGGAACAAGGAGTGGATAATGAATATGGGAAGGCGAGGGGATTGTAATTAGCGGAAAGTGAAATAATGGAAGGGAAAAGAGTGGTTACTATTCGAAAAATCAATTAAGTAATACATAAAACAGTTATGTTTTCGAAACCACTATCCCAACATCAATTAACAATTATTGTGGTCATTTTAACCATTACTGTGCATTAAACTTGTTCACTGTCCAAATTTAAATCTTTAACACTTTTAATTAACACAGTGTCATCATATTCAAAATCAACATGACCTTCGAACATCCCGTGTAAAGAGTTATGTTTCCTCTTACTTCTTCCATTTAATATTTAAAAAAAATTCCAATGAACACACAGTCATTTGTTTCAACTCTGTTTAGCATCAAAACCATCAACCACTGTCCATAAATTATTTCCTCAAATCAAACAAATACACAAGCTCTTTTAAAAACATGCCCAATTCCATTCCTCTAACCAATTTAGCAATTAAATTGCAATGGAATCATACTATTATAAAACCCATGCCCATCTCTAATGATATGATGCACTATATCCATAAAACATACATAGAAGACAACCAAGTCTCTAACATCAAATTTCCAATTTGTAACGATCTCGATCAGGACATATTAAACACACAAAAACCACCAAAATATTTTATACCACACGGTAGGAACACATAGACCACTAAAAAAAGAAAAGAATATTTATGTGACTGTACATGTCTAATTGCTCTAAATCAAAACATAAAACAATGTTGAGTTATCAATCCAACTGTTATCACAAAAGGATGCAGTGATTGTATTCCCATTTACAACTTCTCAAATCAACCAATTTAACTATGTCGAGCCATCGATTCAACTGTGATAATAATAATGCAGCGACTATATACCAATAATAAAAAACACTGTCAACGTTATTTCACCAACTTATAACAGTCACAAAATACCCAACAAGGTGTAACTGGTTCATTTATCAAAATTGGGCTTTGAATAATCAAGGGTTCGCTCGATGGAATCAACATAGGGAGGCTGGAGTCAACCACACCAACAACAAGTGAGAACCCTTTGAGACAACATGGTGGACACACTGGCCACATAACCATTAGCTTGCAAGGCAAGGTGACAGTTGACACTAGGTAGGAGAGATCATGAACAAAGGAGTAGAGGCTTCTTATTGGTCAGTAATAACACTGAGAACACACAGGGCATAACCCTCGTGGTTTCCCCCAAAAAAAATGAATAATTCTAATATAAATGCAGAGCTCAGGTAATAGCAACCAAACCTAAAGTGAACTTCTTGCCATTATATCCACCATAACCAACTATACAGAGACCAATAACATAAAACAAGACATGACCAGGTGGAAACGATATGCAGTGACCCAAGGTGGTTCCAAAATCAAACACAACAACCCCATAACACCAAATAAGACCGAGTATGGTTACAAAAATGTGAGGAGACAGCTGGAAAATCCAGATGGAATGAAACCCTCCAAAAAAAACCATAAGACAACAGAGAGTGTTCATGACTTCCACCACACAGAATCATCAATGAAATTGTGACTTCAACCATTAAATTTCCACTTGCAATGAATAACACACAAACAACTATTCCAAAGAAACACCATGAGTTTACACAGTTTATAGCCTTAAGAAAAGCACAGACCAATGCATCACTGAGCCAACATCTATTTCATAAACAGAGCGAGTTCATGGATGGTGAAAAAAACATACTTGTAACCAAATAACCTTAAAAATGTGAGCTTGGTCGAGCAGTTCCTTCATCGCCTGAAAACCAGAGCTTAACCACAGCGAAAAACAATTGAACAATAGCCAAGCTAGGGTGACGGTTGTAGCGCACCTTTTCAGCTACCATGGCTTAATCGCTCTTAAAAGAAATCTATAACACCTCTTTGTACATAACTCATACAACATTATATAATTCACATGCGTTTAAGCAAAGAAATACATTTAAACTCGGAGTAAACATATTATTGACTGCTATAATAACAATCAATAACATTAACATTAACATTAAATTGATATGCACAGCAGAATACATGATGATTATAATACACAGAGATACATAAACATAATTGAAGCATCATCTGGTACTTATCTTTTAACAGTGGTAGAATCCACCAACCAAGTGCAGGCCTTCCACGAACCTCCCAGCCTTAGACCACACTGCGCATCAGCTCAACAGTGGGTCACCCCCAAGCTGGGACTAAGCTCCACCCCGAGACAAGGAATCCTAGGTTAGGCTGAGGTTACAGGGAAAATAACACACAACCACAGGAAGGTATTCTCTCCCAGGAACCACCCACACTCACTACCCACAGTCCCTCATTCCCCACATGCCTGTTCCACCCCAAGAGGATACACCTTCTCTGTCCCCTGGACAGTCCTTTGGCTGCAAACCTCCCTTGCCTTGGGTTACAGCAACAGACCGGACCATAAGTCTCTAGGATTTGTGGTAGCTACAGGGTTCCTTCCAGGAATCCTCTCCTTCCTCTATGCACTCTCTCACCCAGAAGAATCGCTCACAGGCCAACAAGCCACACGCAGTCCAGTGTTGTGTGGCCACAACAATCCCACGGGAAAAATAGACAGGCTCAATCACCACTAGTTCAGCAATCACCGAATGGTTTCACAGTCACAGCTCTAGGATAGGGACTCCACGCACAGGCTCAGTCTCGGCAGTGGATGCACATATGGGTTTTCTCAGAGCCAGACACACACTTTTTGAATCACAAGGATGCATGAGGGTTCTCTACAGGAGTTGGGTTGGTCGTACTATCCAGGGCTCCATACGCGTTCAGGCAGTCGGGTCGAATGGAGGAGGAACCCTTCTCATGGCTCACCCTGGTCGTTTTATTCGCATGCGTCAGGGTTGACACTTGTCACCCATGGAATTGCATGCGTTCCACCTGCACGCATCACCCTTGTATGTCCTCCCTTGCAAAAAAATAAACTTAGGATAAACATAAAATGCACATGTCTTTTTGGGATAATATTAAAATATTATTCCCAGGCTTAAGCCCCCTAGGCTTAGCCCCCAGGCTCAATACTTAGCCCCTTTCCCACCTTCCAGCCCCTAATTCCTTGCCAACTCTGTGGATGCTCAGTCCCCCTTCACTCATTCATTGTGGTCGGTCTACACCTGGCGGTGTTTACAACTTTATTAAATGTTTTTGCATATATACA
>SNQJ01S0079823.1:0-10896 GCA_010110895.2 Picea sitchensis
CAACATTATGGTCCACAATTATCCATGGGACCCTAGTATATGGTTGTACATCAAGCATTGAGGACAACGCTTTCATAAGGGGGATGGAATGTAAGATAGCCAGAGAGGTAGTGGGGGGGGGCAGAGGGCCCATAGTGATAATAGTAGAGGTCATTCAATATAAGGTGGACTAGGTCCACTATATTACTAAATAAGGCTCACTATGGTAGTTAGATATAATAAATGTAAGAGGACTTCCTAGAAGGTTCTACTTCTAGAAGATTCCTCCTCTAGAATGTTCTTAGGTGATGGTAGCACTATATAAAGGGGTTCAAGCAATATAATGAGACATGAAGAGAATTAGTGTATTTGGAGCAGTAGCTCAATAGGAGGATGTCCCCTCGAAGATGTGAGTGAACATGAGATGATCTCTTCCATAATAGGATCCATTGTATAGTGTTGCCCTACCTCAAGGGTTTGATAGTAATAAAGGAGATTTTGCATATTATTCTTGTATATCTTTTGTGGTGATTTTGTATTCATTCTTTGGTTCTTAATAATGTATGTGATGGAAAAACCATATAAATGGGAATATTATCTACAATTGGTGGAATTTGCCTACAACAATGGGTACCAATCATCACTGGAGATGAGCCCATTTGAGGCACTTTATGGAAGAAATTCAAACAATCCAGTAAGTTGGGACAACCCAACTGATAGAGAAGTAGTTGGGCCAGAGTTTCTCAAAGAAATGGAAGAGAAAATGATGAAGATTAAATAGAATTTAAAGGCTAGCCAAGACAGGAAGAAAAGTTATGTTGATAAAGGAAGAACCCATATGGAATTTAAAGTGGTTGATCATGTTTTCTTGAAGGTGAAAGCCAAAAGAAGTTCCCTAAAGTTGGGAAACTGTTCCAAGTTGGAAGCCAGATATTGTGGGTCGTTTAATATCCTAGAGAGGATTGGACCAAAAGATTACATACTTGCATTACCTACGTCTATGTCTATACATAACGTATTCCATGTATCATTGCTTAAGAAATACATACATGATGTTAATCATGTTATTGATTGGAATGTGATTTAGGTGGAGCAAGAATGTGCTTTTAAAGTGCATCCAATACACATTCTGGACAAGAAAATCAAAGAGCTCTGAAATCGAGACATAGGGCTTGTAAAGGTCCAATGGACTTGGTATGGTCCCGATGACGCAACATTGGAGCGTGAATATGCTATGCGGGAAGAATACCTGCACTTTTTTTAAGATTTTGAAAATCTTGCTAATGTTATGTAAATGAGTTGCACTAAGAATAATGAAAAAATAAGGGTAGGGAATTGTAATACCCCAAGGTCGAGCCCCTGTTGAATTGTAATGATGTTTTTAGGTTGGTGATCCAAGTATTTATAAGTTGGTAGGATTATTTGGTTATTAGGCCGGAGAGCCTAGATGTTAAGGTCAAAGAGCCTATTTTTGTATATGTAATTATGCGGATTATTAATAAAATACATTGTTGCGTGTAGACCAACCACAAAGAAAGAGTTATGGAGGACTAATATCCACTAGGAAGGGAAGGGAAAGGGGGATAAGAGGCTATTAAAAGGGGCTAATATTGAGGGCTTAACCCAAGGGAATATTATAATACATTTCCTAAATTACTAAAGTTTGGGAAATAAACCTATTTATGCTAAGTTCCTTTTTGGAGGGGAATTGAACTCCAAGTGGAGAGGAACAAGCTTCTAGAGAGCCAAGTGTCATCCAGGACTCATGAAAAATTATGTGTGGGAATTTCCAGCATTGGGCGTGGGCTCTCACCATTCTCGCTCTCACCACTCTCACTCCCCATTCTGAATCTCTCACGATTCTATCGTCTAACCATACTCATCATTATCTCTCTAAGCATTCCGATCGTTATCACCATTCTAACCATTAATGCCATTTTTCCCCACGAGTTCATTCTCAAGATTCTTGCCATCCCTTGTGCAGTTCACGCACACACTGAACATGAACACAGCTAGAGCCACTTCTGCCATTGTTGAACCTTTGTAATTGTTGAGTTGTGTTTTGTTGGTGTGGTTTGAAGAGGAGGGTTTTCAGGCCTATGGTTGAAGAAGAGGGTTTTCAGGCCTATGAGAAACTCTCTCCAAGTGAGAGAGTTTGTTGAGGAAGTGATTTCTCCGAGAGTGAGTCCACTAGCAACTACAGAGCTCTAAGAATTCTTGATATGGCTTGTTGTTGAAGCCCTGGAAGGGAAGTGGAGCAATCGATGGACTATGGAACAATGAAGGTGCATATTTCTGGGATGGAGTATATCACTTGTATATGAGTACTTTGAAGACTTCAGGGGAACTCTCCTCAGTGCTCATTTTCTTCTTGACGTATATGCTATGACATAAATCCACATTGTATTTTCTCATGGCTATGATCTCAATGATGACATCGATCCAATATTTACTATTTTTGTTGCCATGGTTTTGCATTCCATGTCATGGATCCGTAGTGTATTTATTGCGTGGCCATGATTTTATAATCTTCATATTCTAGGCATGTCTACCTTTCAGATGGTCTATACATGCATTTTTCCTTGGTGTTTGATCACATGTACTCTTTGAACTCCATACCTATTTTCTCTCTCGTCACACTGCCTCACATTGGTAAAATTTTATTGTAATGTGTTTCAACCATCCATTCATTTTCTGACCTCACACATTAAGGGGCATATGCTATGGAATTAATTTCCACCCTATAGTGTTAGGAGGAACTTAGTAGAATATTGTAACTGAAACACACTCTCCAACTCATGATTCATTCAAATTTTGAAGGATGTCACTAGTCACACATGGACAACTGAAGACATATCACTTGACACCAGTGCGAAACAAGTGAGACCCGTTGAAACTGTTTATATTTGATGAGTTTCAAAGAGGTAAGTGATGGATGACTTGTTTCTTCGTATAATTAGCCTTGGAACTCACAAAATTCGAGTCTCCATTAGTTCCTAGAAGAGCTAGAGGCTCTCCCAAGCCTCTTCCAACAATCTATATAAAGAAGGTCAATATTGAGAATTGAGGAAGAATCATTTGCAAAGTTATGCTACCAAAATACATAGGTGTTTCTCCATCCTACATCAGTTTCATTTAGGTTTCCTATATTGGTTGACGAGATGAGGAGGAGCAAGGAGAAAGACACAAGCATGAGTGAATCTACACCTTGAGGTAATTACATTGATGTGTTTTTCTCTTATTAAATAATATATCATTGGTTTTCCTTATGAATATTTTTATTCCATTCATAAAAGTTCACATCTGATTTATTTTTTCATAGATTAGGTTAGATCGAATATATATCCAAGATTCTAACAATAAGAAGAGAAGTGGGAAGAAGAGAAGTGGGAAGGAATTGTTTTGTCTCTTTTTTGAGGGTAGTAGGTTGAAGGAGCTCGAGGGGGATCTCTGGGACTACACTAGCAAAGGATAATAAAGGAAGACTTTTAGGAAAGGTATGCCATTCTATCATTTCTTGGTGTAATTGTGAATTTGCTTGCTTTTTTATAGGTATACGAATAGAAATCTAGACCATTGTCTATATAGGATCAATAGGAAGATCCTATGGAGATATTACTATCCATATTGGTGAGATTTTCTCTATAAAAAATGTTCCAAGAACTGAATATACAATCTTGGGAGACTATAACTTCCAATTATTAGGTGGAGTGATTGTTTGCATGGTCTATGTAGTGTAGTAGTCCTTATGACAAAGGGTTTTACTAATGTGGACTATAATATAATGCCCCAATTTTGATCCCCAGACCAATAATGTATATGTGTACATGATGAATATAAAAAAGTTGAATGATGTAATATGTAAAATGGTACACTAAATGATAATAAAAAAAATACATCATAGGTTACCGAAATAGAAGGAAAAAAGAACAAAGGGTTGTCATTCCACAAGAGGGGAATGAAAAGGGGCTTAGGGGTTAAGGGGGGAAATAATATTATTTTATTACCACCATAAGTTATTTAACCTTAGCATTATTAAACCTTTATTCATGGTTGTTGTAAGTCTTTTTAACATTGTAATTAGTGTTTAAGAGAGATACATGTACTTCTCGTGAAGGAATGTGGACTTTCCCATGTACACAAATATATTCCAATATCTTTGGACTAGCAAGAGAGGATCTATGTTCATTCTTCCTCGAGGATTTTCTCTTTGAGCTTAATCTAATATATTCATTTTGTAATAAAGTTATGGAAAAGTATTTCCATGGAGCTATGTGGAAATTATGTCTTCATGTAAGGGGAATTGTTGTCATTTAGGAAAGTTAACTACAAATAATAATCCATGGGATCCAAATAGCGAGATTTTTTGGCCAGTTTGTGTTGGATCCCTGGAGGGAAGTGGGATAACATGAGTGATTGTGTAGTAGAGAAGAGGATCCCATTCCATTTGGTGTGCAAGCTAAAGGGTAAAAGTATTGATGGATTGTAATAGTTGTAAGCATTAACAAACTATGAATTGTTGAAATTAGGCTATGAAAGAGAGCTAGATCCAACAAAGGATAATTCATCACTGTAAATTCATAGCCTCCAATTGGGGGTGGCCTTTTTTGTAGACAGATTAAGTGTAAAAAATATCCTATGGTTTGGTATAATTCCCTTCTTCTACAACTAGTTGGTGGTTAATTTCCATAAAGATAATTGTTGATGATTTATTTATGAATATGTTGAGTTCATGTTATTCGTTTTATGAATTGAATTAGTTTCTAGTTTGTTTAGTTATGTTAACAGATACCACTATAACTATGGTTTGATTTTCCATAGAATTATTTAATAATGTTTGACATAAGCTTTCATTTTCATCCCTACATGCATTAATTAATTAATAGCAGGAAAATGAGGAAAGGTATCGGGGAAAATAATTGGAACGAATTGTCAGTTATGGACTATACCATATCCTCAATAGAGCATCGAGGGTGTTGGGTACATTACAAGGAGGCCAAACCTCCTCCAAGAATGTGTGCAATCATTCTTGTGCCCAACTAGTTCCCGTACATCCATCAGCCCATTGATCCCACCATGACATGCTTGGGTCCTTGTTTCTAGTTCTTTGAACGTTCTTGGTCTCACTCCTCCATGACACTTATGAAGTTTAAAATAGTGGGGCTTAATAGGCATAGCATTTGGGGAGAGGACCTAGGATAGCTATATGGATGTGATCCATTCAATTTACTCTAGACTAAGCAATTTGTGCCCTCCAACAATCTATCATCCCAAAAACATAAACATAGCGCACAAATCATTGATCAAGGGTTGATATTGTGATACACACGATAAGGCATGACACTCCAATGACATCTTATCTATGTCACATCTACACCACCTCCTCGACACTTGTTACATGAGGCAACCATTGCTTGCCACATATTCTTATTCGATGGATCTCTAAAGTATTGGTGCTCAACCATGATTTGGTGGCTTAGTCTACAAGCACAATCTACATTGATCCTAACTTGAAATCATCGGATTATAACTTATTTCTATGTTCCATTAGGTTCTAATGGGATCGACAATTGTCCATGTGTCTTTCTCACCAAACAAACATGCCTCTTGACTATAAATCTTTGGCTCCCATGAATCAAAGCTCATTTGCTTGCAATGTCATTGCATTAATTATAATTGGTCCATATAGATCACTAAGGAGAGAGATGCTAAAGAAATTCAATGTTGACTAGTAATCAATAATGAATTCAAAGTTTTACTATGTGAAAACACGTTCAAACAAATTGAACCAAGACCATTGACTAAGTAAATGTGAGGGCTTAGGAGGACCTATAAGAGCATCTAAAGCATAAAAAAAGCATCTAAAATAGATTTCAAAATACATTTAAAAAACTTAAGAGTCTCTTTAAGAGTAACTAGGCCCAGATCAAGTAGCAATTCCTCCCATACATAGTGTGCAAATAAAAAGTGTGGAAACATACGTGTATCTTTTAATGATGATCAAGCAGCAATTCCTCCCATGCATAGTGTGCAAATAATAAGTTTGAGAACACGTCTATCTTTCTGATGCTTCGGGTCAAACATTTGACATAAGTGACAAAGTTCAAAATTTGTTGTTACATATTATGATTTTAGTGTAAAGCCCATAATATGAAGCACTAATGTAATTGTTTATAACTGAAATCCTTCTAAAAACTTATGGATAACTTTGATTATTTTTATTAATATAACAATACCGTATAAAATAAAAAGGTGACTGTGCTCTGTTCTTCAAAGTCTCAATGTAGCATTAAATTTGTTACTTTTTCAAGCCATGGAGATAATGCACATTAAACTAATGACATGTTTATCTATGTGGATGTGAATTATTAACGAAATCTGATAAGATAAATTAACATGACTGAAGATATCGATCCTTGAATCGAGCGCACACAAAATATAATATGTTATCTCCCGAAAACTAAATATTAAATTTAGTATGTCAACCTTAGTGCAAATTAATATACCGTATCCATGATGGAGTGCTTCATGCAAGATATACTTCTACTGTGAATTAAATATTCCCTCTGCAAAGATGTGAAACATGCAATACTAAATTAAATAATTTTTGTTCACTACATTTGTTACTCAGTATTTATCTAATAAAACAAGCGCTATTAAACTAAATAATTTTGTTGTCTACATTTGCTATTCATTACTGATTTAATAATTTGTAAATTAAAATGTGAAACACGCACTATTAAACTAAATATTTTTGTCCATCACATTTTCTGTTCATTAGTTGTTTAATGATTTGTAAATTAAAAAAATAATTTGGCAATTTATGCTTGAAATTTGTGAGTATTTTTTTTAAATATCATTAATATAATTTAGCAACTCAAGATTAAGAAGAGATGGTCTTTTATGTTAATGCAATGCAGTGTGAAATTTATACATCAACATACTCTCAAAATATTTATTTAATAAAAATTTAAATAATATTGTTTTTCCAATTTTAAATATATTATAAGATAATTAGATATTTATGATTAATATTTTTTTAATTTTATAAAATAAAAATGATAATATTTCTTATATTTTTAAATTTTTATAAATTAATAATAAATTATTTTCTTTATTTTCACTTTTTATCACTATTAAATTTAATGAGTTAATCATAAGATTATCTCATTTGCTTTATTTTTTTTTATCAGTATCAAATTTAATGAATTAATCATAAGTTTATCTTATTTATCACTAGGATTGTTAAGGTCAATACTAAAGATGRATCAGTTTTTACGAATCATGCTATTATGTGATTTAAAGTTAAACCAGAAGTAAAATAAATATAACATAGTTTTTTTTATCTTGTTTTATCATTTTATAATTTTAATTTGTTTTTAAAGATGGACACTTTCACACAGTTTATTTTCAAAAATACAAATAACAGTTTATTTTCAAAAATACAAATAACAGTAAAATATATTTCATATTAACATTTAATCAATCTAAGTTTCAAGCTTTAACTTTGCTATAAAACACAAATATATTGAAACTTAGATTTTAGTTTGTAAGAGTACAAACTAAAAAGACATAAAGAAAAAGAGAATAAAATTTTAACTATATAGAAAATAAACTTCAAATTTCAATGAAATTTTTAAATGAAAAGAAAGATTGATAAACTTCAAATATCAATAACACTTTTGAGTTAATTTTTATAGATAGTAGCTGGTGTTAGAATAAGAAGAAACTTCCAGAATATATTAAAATTAGAATGTTGTTTTGCCTTTGTTTCATAAACACACAAATTGAGTTTGTGAGTGGTTTGAGATTCACATTGATAAGAGTGTGATTTAATATGCTATTTAACTATAAATGTAATTGTTTTCTCTCAATAATTCAAGTTTTGAGAGCTCAATCTTACTTGTGTGGTTTCTATCTAAAGTTTATTTTGGTATCTCAGCTTAGGTCAAAACTGCTTTAGAAACCACACCATTTCAGTCAAGAGAGCCAGCTTCCATCATTTGTGAAGCTGCAACCATCTCTACTTGTGTGGTTTATGTCTAAAGTTTTATTTGTTGGATCATTGGTGAAAGGCACTGAATGATAGAAAACTCTTTTAAGTTTTACTATGTCTCTCGGGTGTTAGATATTTGTGAAAGCAGTTTGATAAGGTTGTTAGATAGTGGTAATTTGGTGTAAGGAAATAATTTGAAGTTAAATGAAGAAACCATTTTCAATAATCATTGTTTAAAATGTATTTATGAAGATTATTGTTTAAAATGTATTTTTGAATGAATAGATTTAGTTTTATGAAACATTTGTAATATGTGTAGCATTATAATTTGAAATTTCAGTCTATTTTTAAAAATCTGTAACAACACTTGAGAATTACACTTTGAAATTTCAACAATTTCTAATTTAAAAGTATGTACACTGACACAATTACGATTTGAAATTTCAACAATTTCTAATTAGATATTTCTAATCAGATTTTGGATAGGGTAAAATTGGTCCTAACTTAGTCTATAGTGAAATTTGGAAAGCAGGGAGATGAGAATGGAAAGATATCTAAGTTTTCTATTATAAAATTAATTAATGTGTACTTTGGTAGTACATTGATTACGGCTGCTCCACATAGATTTGGAGTCCAGTCATATGGATAGAGATAGCACTGCCTACACAGCGGCCACTCTCCAACAAAGCGGGGACTTGCCACTCACTACCATCGGATGTGCACAAACAATCCTGGTTGGGTGATATGGTCCCATTTATGCACCAAATTTCATTTTATAAATACTGCCGCTGGCTCAAGTTACACATTTATTATAACTAATAAGTTTCCAAGTGGATGTAAGAGCTTTTAGTGGCAGAGACGAGCAATTGCATATTGCATATTGCATTAGATTACACTACATATACCGAGCTGAGTCACATTACATATTGCATTAGATTTAAGTGATACTGCTTCATGCTCTGAAAATGATTGACAAAGGGAAATAAGATTCTTTAAACGTTGACGACAACTTTAATATATTAAACTTTGAAAAAGCAACATACCACCAACATTAACGCACACAATGCAGCTATACAAATAGAGAAGAACCCGCCATTACTGGCAATCGAGTTTCTCCTCTTCCTTCTCAGACTATAGAGAAAGGCAGCCTTCATTTTCTTGTCATTACTGTTAAGGCTTGTTTTGTCCTGCCCAGCACTCTTCAGTTTCAAAGAGACCGACAGATTAATTCTTTCATTGTTGAGGTTTCAGGGGTGCAATTCGGCACAATGAGCGTTTTAAATTTCACGTTGTCAGCTGGTAGGAAGTTATTGGCTTCTGCTCCTGCACCTTCTCCAACGGGCTACGAGAACACGGGGCTCTCTAGTCCTTACGTCAACAAGGCATCTATGGAGTCCGATCTAATCGTCGTTCTCGCAGCTATGATCTGCGCTCTCATCTGTGCGCTTGGCCTCAATTCATTGCTCAGTTGCGCGCTCCGATGTAGCAGACGAATGGCGGTGGATTCCTCTGACGAAGCTATTCGGCTGGGTAACACTGGAGTGAAGAAGGCGGACATGAAAGCATTGCCCATTATTGTTTACACATCTGCTTCCAAGCTTCCACCGGACTTGGCCACTGATTGCTCCATCTGCTTGGCCGAATTTAGGGAAGAAGAAAACCTCCGAGTCTTGCCCAAGTGCAATCATGGCTTTCACGTGGAATGTATTGATAAATGGCTCACCTCGCATTCTTCCTGTCCTATGTGTAGACACACCCTGAATCTCGTTAACCGAAACGAGAAGCCCGGAGGTGCTGCAATTGCTCAGGCCACCGTATCAAGCTGCAACGCAATGCACGTAGCCATAGAAACAACGGATTCAACTCAAACGATTCTTTCACGCAGTGAAACGTTGGAGAGAAGTTCGCAAGAGGCGACGGAGGTTACGGCTTCTTCACCGTTGCCTCCGTCTTCAGTTTCTGAAAACCAAAGCTCATGTCATGCTGTGAACAATGTGGGCTGAGTTATTCATATGGGTTGATTTATTTACATGTAAATTTATTCAGATAGGCTGGCTTTGTTTTGAAATATCGTCGGTATCTGATTGACGAAATCCCGATTTGTCAATCTACAGCCAAACTTCTGTCGAGTTGTAATTGCAGCGGAATTATAGTTGATTTTGGTTGTAATGACAACTTCCAAAGGACTTGTATTGGAAGATTGGTTATGTCCCGTGCATATTGTATATAATAAATGGTTATATCCCAACAATACATTTAAATGGAGCGGATTTTAGTACGATCAGAATTGGTGTTAGTAGATAATTAGATTGGTGAAAAATGCTTGGACAGCACTAATGCCATTATATATCTCTTCCAACAAAGAATAATCCAAAAGCTGTCACGAAAAGTTAACCGGATTTGACTATTCAGTCTTTATGTCGTTTTATTGGCATACACATACACAGTCTTTTAATTAAATATATGTGCTTTTAAATATCTTACAAATTATTTATAAATATTTATATAGTAATAATTACTGAATAAAGTTATTATTATTTTAAAGAACAATTTATACAGTTTGAGAATTGAGAATTGTTATGCATTTATATTTTTTTATAATTTTAAATAAGTTTTTTAATAATTATTAAAGTTAATAAAATTAACCATAATTACTTTATAAAAGTGGTGGTTGATATATTTATTTCATTAGTTTGAAAAATAAAATGGTTATTATTAGTTATTAACTAATAATAATAACTAATATTATTTTATATTAATAAGAATAACTATATGTAAACTAATTGGGGTAGACCCATTGGCAAATGTACTCCATGCTTACTGGCTGTCATGATAGTAGCCAGTTTCCCATTCCTCAGTTAAAAAAAATAACTATATTAATTATGATGGATTAATAATAACTATTAATATTTTTAATTATT
>SNQJ01S0079823.1:14056-35679 GCA_010110895.2 Picea sitchensis
TCGGGAGAAATCAACTAGTAAGAGAAAACCCACTTTTAAATGCCAATTGCATTTAACTTCCATAGTAATGTATTAGAATCTCATGTGATCCACCATCACAACATGCAAGTCAGCATGACATAATATCACTATATAAATCAACCAAAATGAAACAACCATTTTTTTCTCCAATATCTATAATGTTTATTCCAATATTTAGGAATCTCCCTCTCAACCACTACCAAACTCAGGGAAAGGTAGTCCCTTCTCTTATTGAAATATCTTGGGAATCATTTCCTTGTCATGCCAAGGAGATTCCTAGACATGGTATAACTAGAGGATTAATAAGTAGTGGTGTAGCTATTATGAGTTTCTTGACTAAGACTATCTATAGTAACTATCTATCTATCTATCGAGTCTACCAAGATGTGGCTCTTTTATATTATAACTCACGTTGGATTATAGCAACTCCCATTGGATTATAGGTTAAATTGTAGGTTCCTATGATAATGAACGCTTTATATGACATCACATAACAATGAAAAAATCATTTTTAAAGCTAGTGTCTAAAATTATTGCTATTATTTATATCTTAACTTGATTCTTTTCTACACATTGAAAATGTTGTGGTATTCCAAATATAAAATAGTATGCAGAACATAAATATATTAGCTAGATTTGGCATAACAACAATGATATAACCCGAATAATACCAAAATAACACCAGAAAGAGAACCTTGATTAATGATATCAATGTTCACTTGCCTCTTCTAGGGGGACACCTCCAACAGAGAAGAGCTATATTACAATAATATCCAAGAAAAAACTTATCATACCTTCTACTCTTATTTATAGTAAATCTATCTATCCAAAAGAACAATTTAGAGGAAGATTCTTCTAGAAGCGAAAACTTCTATTAGGTCTTCTTACAATTGACTTATTCCTCCTTATTGCTACGCCTTATTAATATTGACCTTTATTACATGGAAATATATTATTCTACCCACTTGAGGGGTTAGGTAGGTTAGGTACCTAGCATGCCCCCCCCCTTAAAATAAACCTTGTCCTCAAGGCTTGAGATGAGGAAATTGTTGCACAATGTTAGTTGACTCCCAGGTGGCATCTGYGATAGTTGTATCTTTCCACTGGACTAACACTTCCTTGATGGTGCACTGACAAAGACGATGCTCATGATTGTCCAAAATTGCTTGTGGTTTAATTTTGGCACTTAGTTCCAATCACCTTAAAGTAGGAAACATGAAAAAGAGAATGGATCTTAAAAGAACTAGAAAAAGCTAACTCATAGGCCACTTGTCCCACGTGATTGAGAACTATATAAGGACCATAAAATTTGGGTGCTAGTTTCTGACAATGTTTGGCCTTGAGTGAAGTTTGTTTATAAGGTTGCAGTCGAAGAAATACCTAGTCTCCTTCAACAAAGTGAACTTATGAGCCACCTTGATCAACTTGTTGCTTCATGCGATTCTAATCCATGACCAAATTCTCTTTGACGATACGAAGAAAAATTCTCAAACTATAAGTGTTTGGTCAACTGCTTGAACCTTCGAGACACCTGGCATGTAGGAGAGAGGTGGATTTTGTCCATATAATTCTTCAAAATGAGTCGTGCAAGTAGTTGTATGGTAAGAAGTGTTGTACCACCATTAAGCCCATTGATTTTTCCTTTCAGAGGAAAAATACCTCAAGTAAGTCTCCAAACACCTGTTGACAACTTCAATTTGACCATGAGTATCAGGATTATAGGTGGTGTTCAGATGCAATTGGGTCCCCTCTAACCTGAACATTTCTTGCCAAAAATTGTTGGTGAAAGTGGGGTATCGATCAGAAACAATAGAATGAGGCATGCCATGAAGCTTGAAGATATGATCCATGAAAAGTTGAGCCACAGTGGATGCAGTAAATGATGTTGAAGAGAACATAAATAAGCATACTTCGAAAGACGATCAACTACCACCATGATGACTGAATTATTTCCTGATTTAGATAATCCCATAATGAAATCCATAAATATGTCCCTCCAAATATTGGGTGGAATCAAAAGCGGTTGGATTGTTTCTGGGGCTTTGATTGTTTATCCCCTGTTACGTTGAAAAACATCACATTCTTCCACAAAAGTGTGAACGTCCTTTTTCATACCATCCCAGAAAAAAGAATGTTTGACCCTGTCAGAGGTTTTGGTAAACCCTGAGTGCCTAGTTGTGGGAGTAGCATGAAGCTCAAAAAGCACCGTGGATTTAAGTTGTCATTGTTTAATTAAATACAAATGAACTTTGTAGTGAATCTCGTCATTGTGCCAAGAGTGCCTTGGGGAAACTCGAGAATTGTCTTGCAATTGTTGGATCAGATGCAAAATTTAGGATCTTGTAGCCATTCCTGGTGAACATCTTGAAGCCAATCTAGTAAAATGAAGGATAGGGAAAAAAGGGACCCTTCATCTTCATGTTTTCGAGAAAGAGTGTCAACAACCACATTTTATTTTTCTTTCTTGTAGATGATCTCATAATCATATCCAAAGAGCTTAGTTACCCATTTTTGTTGCTCTGGGGAGGAAGGTTGTTTCTCCAGAAAATAGTTGAGGCTTTGATGATCTGCCTTAATTTGGAAGCGTTTCCCCAAGAGATAAGGGATCCATAGATCCACTGCATTCAAAATAGATGACATTTAATTTCATAGATTGATTGGACCAAATGGCGTTCTGACAATTATTTGTTGGTAAATTCCAAAGGTCTACTCTCTTGCATAAGGACTGCTCCAATTCCTCTCCTAGAGGCATCACATTCCAGGACAAAGGTCTTTGTGATATCAAGAAGGGCTGATGCAAAAATAGTGCACATAGCCACCTTCAATTCTTGAAAGGCAAGATCAATTGTGGGAGTCCAAGTGAAAGAATTATTTTTAAGTAGAATAGTGAGAGGTGTCGCAATCTTTGAATAATTATGAACAAACTTGTGATAATAGCCTATTAAACCCAGAAAACCATGCAAGATTTTGATAGTATTGGGGCGAATCCAATCCTGCATTGCTTCAATCTTCTTAAGATCCACCCAGACAATAACCTCGCCAACAATATGACCCAAGTACTCGACTTATGATGTGCCACGGAACATTTAGAGTGTTTGAGGAAAAGTTGATGCTGAGAGAGTAGATGAAGAACTTGATCCACATGGGCAAGATGGGATTGCCAAGTTTTACTATAGATGAGAATATCATCAAAGAAAACTAAGACAAAATGATTGAGAAAAGAACGAAAGACATATTCATGAGGCTTTGGAAGGTGTAGGGAGCATTACATAGGTCAAAGGACATGACCAAGAAATCATAGTGACCCTCATGAGCTCGAAAAGAATTCTTGGGGATGTTAGCGTCTTACTTATGTATCTGGTGGTAGCTAGAATGCAGATCAAGTTTAGTGAAATACTGAGCACTACTCAACTCATCCAATAGATCATCAATGATGGGAATGGGAAACTTGTCCTTGATGGTGAGTTTATTGAGGCCATGGAAGTCAGGAAACATGCACCAAGTACCTTCTTTCTTAAGTATAATGACCACAAGAGAAGAATAAGGGATGGTACTAGGGAGGATAACACTCGCTTGTAGTAATTCCTGCACTATTTTCTCAATTTCATTCTTTTCAGAAAAGGGATGATGATAAGGGTGAAAATTGGGAGGAAGACTACTAGGAACAATGGGTATGGAATGATCATGAACACCACGAGAAGGCAGAAGTCCCTTAGGAGTGGAAAAAATAGCTTGGTGTTTGGAGAGAATATCTTGGAGGTCAGGATGCACACAGGTTGTCTCAACCGCATGAATAGAATGGAGTTGAGAAATAATACTAGAGTGGCCTTTCTTGAGCATAATTTTCATGCAATGGGAACTAATGATATGAGGAGAACCAGTCGTGAGACCTTAGAAATGATACATCTGTCCCTCCTGTTGGAATTGCATGGTTAATTCCATAAAATCCATAAGAATGGGACCCAAAGTGCGTAACCATTCAACACCTAGCACAATGTCACAAATGCCCATTTCAATGGAAAACATATGATTTTTTAGGTGGTAATGTCCAATTTGAAGATGTCCATTTTCACAACGCCCACCAGATTTCATGGACCCACCATTGGCTATCATGTTTTAAAAATTATTGACAACACAAATATAACAATTGGTTTCCTGGGAAATATGACGATGAATAAAATTGTGGGTTGTACCACTATCAACAAGGTTGATGACCTTCCCATTCTTAATATATCCAATGAGCTTTATGGTTTGTAGAGCAGAGAATCCAGTGAGGGCATGCAAGGAAATGAGTGGTTCAACTTCAGGTGGGTCAGCGGGCTCCTGAGTAGCATCGATAAGGGAGGGATCTTCAACAAGTGGAATTGTCACATCTTCTTCAGGAACATCTTTGAAAATGGCCATAAAAAGTTTTTGTTCCTTACACTAGTGCCCCAGAAGATATTTTTCATCACAATTATAGCAAATACCCTTCAGTTGGCGTTCAACCATTTCAGAACTAGCTAATTTATGTACCTGGAGGGGAGTGGTAGGGGGGTTAGGATTAATGGATTGAGTGCAACGAACAAAAGAGGGTTTTTTGTTCTGGGAAAAAACAACTTGTTGGGCCTCCTTAGCATGTTTAGTAGGTTTCAAACAAGTTTGAGGGTGGGCCATGAGAACCTAGGATCAGATTGCATCCTTTAGGCCACCAACAAATCACTCACGAAATAAATCATCTGACATACCCTCGGTTCGAAAGGCCAAATGCTCAAAATACATTATAAAGTCTTCCATTATACCTGACTATATCAACTTGGTCAAATGACCGAGATAGTGGGTATGACTGTCAAAGTGGTCATAGAGCTCTTCAACAAATTGGGTCCAGGTAATATACCCCCAACGTGAATTTTTACTCCATTTCCACCATTTTCATCGTTCAGGATCTAGATAGAGGAAAACATAGTGAAGTTTGGCCAACTCATCAGTAATACCATGCAAAGAAAAATAATGCAACATTTGAGTGACCCAAACCGCAGGATCAGATCCATCAAACTTTTTGACCTCGACGCGGGGAAGATGAGGGTCATGCTGAAAGGAGTCGGATTGAAAATGCAGAGAATGAGAGGAATCAGTAGCACCAGGTTGTTCTGAGGAGGAAGGACCTAAAGGGTGGTTCAACAATCGGTTGAGAACAAACTGGAGGGTGCTAAATTGGTTCATGAATGTGGCTTCCATGGTGTCAAATTTGTGTTGAACTTGGGTCTCGAATTGGGAAAGGAGGGAATTGGTAGACACAATATCAAATGTCATATGTTGGATGGATTACTTATCTTGATTGATGGAAGCTCATAGGTATTGGTTGTGAGTGGTGGCCATTTGGAGAGGGGAAGTGCAGGTAAAGAAAAATGGGTGGGTGGGACCATAAAAAAGGACTTATAAGTGATAGGTACCACGACGATCAGGGAGAGAAGTGAAATACAATGGAATAGGTGGAAAAATAACGAAGCTAAGAAGGGGTCGGGTCCACTGAAAAAAAGGATTAAAAATGAAAGGTATGACTCTGATCAGGGAGAAAAGAGGAATAAAATGGGAAAGGTCCCAAATAAGTTTGTCGGTGGGACCACTATACTCCTTGCAGATTTATACTCTATCCTGAATAATATTGTAGTGACAAAATCCCCAAATGCTTAACAGGCAGAAATGCGTAGTAATTTCACAACCATAATGCAGAAGGCGCAATTGTGCGACAATAGATCTTATCTGTTATGTTTTGTTTCCATCCCAAGGGTTACAATATTCATGGTTTCTACAGAAAAGGGTTTTCCCTGTGCTATAGCTCTCTGATATACGTGCAGGATTGAACATTATTACTTGGGCCAATATCTCAGGGCATCAACTAAGGAGGCTAGATCATTCCCTTAGCCATACTACCCGACTACCTAGGTACTAATGCATATATTCTTGAGTGTTGTTCTCGGTGACACTATAGGAGTCATGCAACCAATCGGTTTATCTACGGAGGGCTTCAGGAGATCTAGGTCGATCTGTATACAAGTGTTGTTTGATGTGCTACCACTCGAAGGGGTACCAAAAGGGGATACAAGGGTGACCAACAGATGTGTGCTTGAGTACCTGTTTCATTTCCTGCATGTATTACTCCCTAAATGTGTGTTTATGCACACAACGAAAGATCTTTGTAGCTTTAAGACGCTGAAATACGTCTCTACCCTAAAAAAAAATTACCCACAATTTTTTGCTGAGGAAAGTGATTTGATACCACTTTTAGTATTCCAGATATAAAATAGTATGTAGAAAATAAATATTTTAGCTAGAAATGGAAGAACAACAATGATATAACTAGAACAATACCATAATAATACCAGAATAACACCAGAAGGAGCACTTTGATTAATTATAGAAATGTTCACTTGGCTCTTCTACGAGGAAACCTCCAGCAGAGCAGATCTCTATTACAATAATACCCAAGACAAAACTTCTCATACCCTATACTCTTATTTATACTAAATCTATCTATCCAAAAGAACAATCTAGAGGAAGATCCTTCTAGAAGTAAAAGATTCTATTAGGTCTTCTTACAATTGACTTATTCCTCCTTACTCTTAGGCCTTATTAATATTGACCTTTATTACATTGAAATATATTATTATACCCACTTGAGGGGTTAGGTAGGTTAGGTCCATAGAAAATGCCTCTATAGTGGAGATGGAAAATCGAGAGTAGTGACTAAAGTACCTATAATCTATTTGTTTACAAATAATTATATTAAATTTCTCAAATCTAATGACTTATTTATCTATATTTTCAAGACCTTCTTAATGCTCCATTCCTAATTTCAAGTATTGTAATATCTTTATATTTCATTATCTTGTTTTCCTCCTAGGATGTCATAGTTTCAAATCCAAAGAGGGGTAGTGTATGTACACCTCCATAGATTTTAGCAATCAATTTTTTTTGTAGAGGGGGCCCGTTGGGGCCCATTGCCCCACAAACAAGGGGGTCTTATACATCGATTTGGTGTTTGAATCCACTGTGCCCTGAAAAATATTATTATCATTATTATTATTATATTTTTTAATAAATATCGACTAGCACAACCACATAATGAAAAGTGGTTGATACACACTAATTGATTCCATTTTCTACCTTTTTTAACTAGTGGCACAAATCGGTGTATATCAACCACTTTTATTTATGTGGTTGTGTGAATTGACAATCGACGTGGATGGGGAGGATTAGTATATTTGTGAAATAAAATATCAATATAATTATGATTGAAAAATCTATAATATTTTAGTATGGTGGACCATAGTTGACCATGTTTGTCTATGATTTACTATGGTTGACCATTTTTTGTTATGTTTTACCATGGTTGGCATTGGCTAGTCATGGTTGATAATGATTGACTATATTTAATTATGATTGATTTTGGTCAACCATGGTCTACTATAGTTTAATTTGGTTGACCATGTTTGATTTTTGTTAGCTTTACAAGAATATGTTTGACTTTGGTTCAATATGTTTGACTATGGTTGATTTGGTTGACCATGGTTGATTATGTTTAGTTATAGTTAATAATGTTCAACAATAGTTTCCTATGGTTAACTATGTTTAACCGTGTTTTCCTATTGTTGACCATGTTTGACTATGTGGACATAACTTGACCATGGTTGTATATGGTTTATCCATATTTGACCATTGTATTCCATGGTTAACTATCTTTGGCTATGGTTGAGCATGTTTGACTATGGTTGGCCATAATAGACCAAGTTTGACTATGGTTGACCATAATAGACCAAGGTTGACTATGGTTGACCATGCCTCATTATGGTGTATTATGGTTAAGTTTGGTTGACCATTTTTTACTATTGTAGAGATTAGTTGAATATATTTGACTGTGGATGATTATGGTGGAATGTGTTTGACTATGGTCAACTTTAGTTGACTATGTTTAACTTTGGTTAACAGTGGTGGACTATGTTTGGCCATATTTAGATATGGTTGTATTTAGTTGAATCAAGTTCACCATGGCTGAATTTGGTTGACCATGTTTATTATGGTTGATTATAATTGACTATGGAAGACTATGGTTGACCATATTTTAGTATGGTTAAGCATGGTCGTTTATGGTTGACGTTGGTTTTACTATGGTTGACTATAATTTTCCATGGTTAACATCGATTGAAATTTGACCATGGTTTATTGTGAATGACTATGGTTGGAAATGTTTAAATATGGTTTACTTTGGTTGAATTTCATTGGCCATGGTTCAGTATCGTTGAGTTTGGTTTACTGTGATTGGCCATGTTTGTCTATGGTTGACCATGGTTGGACATGGTGAGCTATGGTCGACTATTGTTGACCATGTTTATTATGTTAAACCATGGTTTATTATGATGATGTCAAATTGTGATGTTCCTCATGTTTGTCTTATGTCAGATTTCTATGTTCCTCAATGGTTGTGTCACATTGCCAAGTCCAGCAAGGGTTATGTCACATTGTGACATTCCTCAATGGTTATGTTGGACTATGATGTTCACCATTTATTATGTCATGTTCCAATGTTCATCTTTGTTGGCGTCTTTCAAATTTCTACATTCCTCAATGGTTATGCCACAAAGCGATGTTCATTAAGGGTTATGTCATGTTGCTACATTTCTTAAGGGTTATGTTTTAGTGTGATGTTCCTAAATGGTGATGATGCATTGTGATATTAATTTTGGTTGATTATATGGAATTTTTATGTTCATTAATGGTTATCTTACATTGCGACATTTATCAATGGTTTCATCACATTTTTTATGTTCCTTAATGATTATGTCGCATTGTGAGGTCCATCTATTATGCACCAAACAACCAAAATAATATAAAAAGAGATAGAGAAGTAAGTTCACACCTTGATAGAAAGAGAAGAATGGAGGTGAAGCATCTTTGAGGGGGGAACCTCCTTTTACAATAGAACAAATGTATAAGATGAGATGATCCTAAAACTAGGTCTCATTGGTAGGGAAAATTTTAGGGGATAAATTTCGCCCATGGGCTAATTTTCCATGCTTTTCCCCAAAAAAGATTCACCATTCTAAAAATTATTCGCCCAAATTCTATAGGATAAAATTATTGTACCTTAAAAATAGCCAAAATTCTATACAAACTATATAAATCCTTAGAAATTTGCATATTTTTACAAAATATCGCCAAACATTATATAATTGGCATATTAAGGACTAATAAGATTCACCAAGGTTTCTACATTTCAAAATAAATTTTCATCCTTAAAATCATCCTTGCTCATTGGTATATATATATATAGGAGACTCAGGGTACAATTACAATTAAAAGGTCTAGCTGACCATATTAATATAACTATAGAAATACAACAACTTAATATGTAGGGATTTACATGGTCTCTATGCTTAACATGGGTATTTGTCTAGGGTATTGAAATCAACTTGGTGGACTTATGTTAAATTGCAGTGATTTTGAAGGGTTATGTCACATTGCAATGTTTCTCAGGGATTATGTTAGATTATGATATTACTCAATGGTTATTTCATATTACGATTTTTATCATGTTTGAATTATGTTAACCATGGTTAGCCTTAGTTGGTCATGGTTCACTATGGTTGATTTTGGTTGACTATGGTTAACCATGTTGATTATGGTTAATCATGGTTGACTATGGTTGACCATACCGATTATGTTTAACCATGGTTTACTATTGTAATGTTGCATTGTGATGTTCATCTTGGTTGACATATGTCAAATTTCTATGTTCCCAAATGTTTGTCACATTGTAAAGTCCATCAAGGGTTATGTCACATTATAATGTTTCTCAAGGGTTGTCTTGGATTTTAATGTTCCCTAATGGTTATGTTTCATTGTGATGTACATATTCTATGACATTTTGAATTATAATGACCCACAATGATTACAACACCATTACGACTTTCATTAAGTCGTATGTCACCTTGTGGCATTCCTTAAGGGTTATGTTCTAGTACAATCTTCCTAAATGGTCTTGATGCATTGTGGTATTCATCTTAGTCATATTATATGGGATTTCTAAATTCTTCAATGGTTATGCTACATTGCAACATTCATCAAGGTTTATGTCACATTTTTGATGTTCCTTAATGGTTTTATCGCATTACACAGTTCATCTTGGTGGAGAATGGACTTATTTCAAATTGCAAGGTTTTTAAATGGTTTTGTTGCATTACTATGTTCATGAAAGGATATGTTGGATTGCGATGTTCCTCAATGGTTAAGTATCATTGAAACATTCATCTTGGTTGACTTATGTCAAATTTCTATCTTCCTTAATGGTTATGTCGTAATGTAATGTTCCTCAAGGGTTAGGTTAGATTATGATGATCCTCAATTATTATTTCATATTGTGATTTGTATCATAATTGACTTATGTTAACCATGGTTGACATTAATTGGGGATGATTCAATATGGTTGACTTTTGTTTACTATGGTCAACCATGGTGGACTATGTTTGGCTATGGTTGAAATTGATTGAATATGACTCACTTAGGTAGACCATGGTTGGTTATCGTTGACTGCATTTTACCATGTTGGCTATTATTTTCTAAGGGTGTCCATGGTTGATGTGTTAGCCAATGAGTCCCTAGAAAATCACAAAGTCCAATACCACCTTCTTATGGGTTTTCATCATTATCTACTGATAATGTGTCATCATTATTCGTTGATGAGTTGTTAGTCAGATCTACATATAAAGGTGGTTATATATATATATATATATAAGTGTTGAGAATGGCTTAAAGTATTTTCAACCAAGTTATTGTTTCTTGTTTGTGTTCTAATTCTTCACATAGTATTAAAAATATATTGGTGTAAAGGGCATGATAGAAGCATGGTAATTTTCCATGGAAGATGAAGTACAGTGATACAGGGAGATCTCTCATTGGTTAATAATGAGGAAATATGTCCCAAGTAAGAGGAGTCAACAATGAAGGAGTCCACCATGAGACAAATAATCCATATTACCTACAAGGTTGAATATATCTCAATGCATTTTATTAATTTAAGATGAAAAATCCTATTTTAGTATAAATGCTTCATTTTGATTGATATTTCTATCCATTTGTATAACTTGTTCAAATCACATCCATTGAGTATTTTTCATGAAGTGGAATATGCAACCCTCTTTACATGCAATATTATTGTGTATATTCAGCCTAACTTATTTTGTTTCCACAATTGCTACACATTAATGTTAAATATCATTTTTCCCAATTTTTGTGGTCTCTCTGAAAACCTATTCCAATAAATAACATACCTAGGATCACACTTTCAATCACATAAATACCCCTATTGCAATTGTTAGTTTCTAGATCTGCAATTTTCTCACGAATTGGGTGAATTCTCCCACAAATTACAAGCGAAAAAACTTTTAGTGATTACGCATATCAACAAAAGACCATATAAGTGAGAAAGTGCGCAGAAAGTATAAGAAGCATAGAAAGGACAAAAAAACAAGAAGATATGAAGAGCACACTTTGTATTAGGAAAAGAGTCGAACATATAGCAAAAAGTGTACCAACAACACAACAACTAAATTAAATAACAAGAAAGGAATCGTGAGCAAATTGGTAGAACAGTCCAGAAGAGTTGGCAATGTACAATCATCTAATAGTTGGAGTTTATAGTTAACACTCCCTCTTAAACTCAATGGTTACAAGCATCAACACTTATAATACCCAAGTGTTGTTGTTGGAAATCAAACACAATTTTTCCCAATAGCTTTGTAAAGATATCTACGAGTTGATTTTGTGAGCCAAAAAATTATAGAGCTATTTCACCATTATTGACTAGCTCGCATATGAAGTGATAGTGAGTGTCAATGTGCTTTCTCTTCTTGTGAAAAAAATAGTTTTTCGACGAAGAAATTGATGAAGTGTTGTCACAAAAAAGAGGAGTTGGCTCCTTTTCCATATGTGACATGTCTCTCAATAATATTTGTAGCCACACAACTTGACAGGAAGCTAAGGTAGCAACGACATACTCTTCCTCTGCAGAAGATATGGAGACAATGGTTTGCTTCTTTGATGCCAAAGAAATCAGATTCGTGCCCAAGTGAAAAGCATATCTTGAAGTTCTTTTCCAATCATCCAGGCTTCCTACAAAATCACTATCAGTGTAGCCAGAAAGATGATCATCTTCAGACTGAGTGTACCATAATCCAAAATTGAGTGTGCCTGCAACATATCTCATAATCCTTTTGGCCATTTTCCAGTGAGAATCTTTGGGAGATTCCATGAACCTGGAAACAAAGTTTTTTGCATACATAATATTAGGTATAGTACCTTTAAGATACAATAGGTTGCCTACTAAAAATTTATATAAAGTAGAATCTACTGTAGGGCCTTCATCTTGCTAGCTCAATTTTTTGCATAGGGGTACAAGAGTTTCTGCTGGATTGCAGTCTTCCATGCATGATCTTTTGATGATGTATATAGCATAATTTTGTTGACATACAAAAATGCCTTTGGGTGATTGATCAATCTCAATCCCCAAAAAAAATTGCATTATGCTATGATCTGTCATCTCAAATTCAGATTGCATGGCATGCTTAAAACTATCTAATTCAAGATTGTTAGTGTATATCATATCATCAACATATAGGCATACAATCATAATTTTACCTTGCTGATCTGTTTTTGTGTAGAGTCTTGGCTCATTTTGGCTTCTGTTGAAACCACTCTTGATAAGGTAAGCATCAATTATGTTGTACCAAGCTCTTGGATCTTGTTTGAAACCATACAAGGATTTCTTCAACCAATACACTTTGGCTGGGTACTCTTTGACCTCAAATCCTTGTGGTTGATCCGCATATACTTCTTCTACTAGGACACCATTCATAAAAGCTGATTTGACATACATATGGTATAGTTGCCATTTGTTTAACTCGTCTTGAGAATACAATATGATTTGTGTAATTTGTTTAATACTTCATTATTTTCCAAATGATACTCGTCATATCTATCGATCCTTGGATTTGGCATGGAAGATCTCCAAAAAAATTTAGAGATCTATTTTTTATATTCAATCAAATATTTTTTCTTTGCCATAAGTTACTTTAATGCTCAGTTAAATCTTCATAATGTTTTACAAGGTTAATCATCAATTTGAGCATACCACCAACTATTCAGTTCACTCTGTGTGGTTCTCTGTTTGAGAGGGATTCTCAACGCATTTTTACATTCAATTGTACAAGTAAAAAAAGGGTCGATTGAACACATCTACCCTCTCCATAATCAAAGCTATTTAGTGATCCTCTCCATTATCTGGTCAACAAACAACCAATGCACAACCTTTCTTGAGCCCAAACATAGTTGGAAGGCACACACAATAATTAAGGAGGACATCATGGCCAAGGGTATGTAGACATGCTAGTTTGTTTACCGTTGTTGGAAGGTTGATCTCATCTATGGAAATCTAAAACATAAATGTTTTTGTACAAAATATTAAACTGGCTACAATTTTTGGACGCTAACATCTTGCATAACCCGAAAACTCTTCACTTGAAAATTACAAAATTAAGTTTTCATCCAGTATTACAAACAGAGGAAATCTCTATGTTCTAAAATATAGATAAAAACGCAAACACCAGAAAAATGTCTCTATAAGGACAGGCCTAACTACATTCACAAGGAGATAGAAAACGAAGGCTCACGTGTATGAAGGCTTCAAATGTCCTTCGTTAGTAGACTTGAACTTTGCATCCTGCACCGCAGCAGCATGGTTGGAAGCCATAGCTGCCCTGGACTTTTGCTGCGAAGAGAACACAACATTTTTGTTGACAAAAGAGTTCAAGGGGGATGTACTTCCTTCTCTAAGCGAGCCATATCCATCTCTACGTTTGTTTGTTAACACCTCCTGAAGTGCCATGTCTCCGCCAAATATAGGAGAGGACCCACTCCCAAAAGGGTCTGTTATGCTTAAGAAGGAGAAGATGCTTGGCAAAGAATCTGGATGCGTTCTCCAAAAGTTGCATTAATTACAAGTTTTAGCATAATCCCAGTAAAATAAGAAATGCCGAAGAACCTTGAGGCTTGCTCAGTGCATTTGCAGGTAATTTATGAGTCTCCAAGCGTTAAAAAACACATCAGTTACATAAACCAAAATCCTATGTGAACACTGTGCATTATATGTATACATATTTCTTGCTTCGAAGAGGAATCTGAATCGAATGACTGCAGGCAGGTATGCCATGAATATAGAGCCATGAAACTTACTCGCAGGTACCTGTAGAAGATCCAGGATCCCCAACGATTGGTGTGGAGCCAACAACAGGAGCGTATAAATCAGATACAGATGGGACAGACCCAGCCCCATCCGGAGAAGAAAGGCACAAAATAGCTCGCCACGTTCCTCAGACGCCCAGTGCTACCGGTCTTTTCTCCACCAGACGGTGCTGCCTGTCCCGGTTTTTCAAATGAAACATTAAAGAACTTCGTCACTCCCGAGAAGGTCTCTGTCTCCAATTCTGTGAACCAATAACATAACAGATAAACAAATTTAAATATTTAAAACTAAAATAAAATTGAATAGATAGTATAAAACTGGCAGTCATAAATTTGTGGCTGGTAAAGCTGAAAGGAAGACTTAGAGGGTGGGAGGGGCGCCATAATTAGGAAAATATATAATAATATATTTTCCTAATTATGCCTCCCCTCCCACCCTCTATAGAGGGCAAAACCTGAATCGCTGGGAAAGAGAAACGGCTCAGAGGTGGACAGGAGTCGGAAGGAGTTGATTGGAAGGAGGTAGTGTGTCCAGAAAGTGGCTGGTGAAGGCCAAAGGTTTGGGTTGGCCTAGAAAATGAAACCCTAATCATTCATACTGGGCAATCAACTAGCCACCATAGTAAATTTTAAATATGATTAAGTAAAAGTAAAAAATAAACATGTAAACTGATGTCTTTATAATAGTGAGGAAGTTAGTGGTTGAAATCACAACCATTGATTTATTGGAACTACTAAGAATATTCCATCAATATTTAATCTTGTCCATACAAAACTGATTAAGCACTCAAAACCTATTAAATGTGCCCATGAACTCATCTCTATATACTACCTTAGTATAAAAAAAACATTAAAATTGGAAAGAACATCTAGAAAGACTCACTTTGAAGTTACTTGGTCTTATATACACTGGCATCAATCCATCTCTGTCTATATAGAGGGTTTTTTAAAATATTGTTTAAATATTTGATTTTTTTTAATTTTTTTATTTAAATTTGATGAAATAAATTTAAATCAAATCACATTTTTTATTATTTAAATTGTATTTTTAACAATAAAAACATTAAAATATCAAAAACTTAAATTATCATATTTTTAAATCCCATAAAATAAATACATATAAAATACTATGAATAACACAACAATAGACAAAGAAATAAAAACACACATGACAAATAAGTACACCACATTCCAAAGAGAGTATACCAAAGAAAGATATCACGCCAAGTTGGAAATAAGGTACCCACTATTTAATCCCACATACAATCTGTCTTTAATAATCCTTTATTTATATTAAAAAATGTGCACAAAATAAAGTGGCTAATGTTGTGGGGCCTATGACCGTGGTTATTGTTGTTGTTTTCTCATAATTTGAGTAAAGAGTGGTATTATGTGTTGCATTGTGGTATTACTTTACTCCAAAATTTGATCAAATTATTTCAATGAAAACAAAAATAAAAAATTGTTTCTCATAATTTGGGTAAAGAGTGGTATTATGTGTTGCATTGTGGTATTACTTTATTTCAAAATTTGATAAATTATTTCAATAAAAACAAAAATAAAAATTTGCAATCATCAAATTATTGCAATGATATATATATAATTAAAGTATAGTTAAGAGATTTGTCAAGATACTTTGTCTCTACACATGAAACTTTTTATTTAAACATCAAGTTCAATTACACATTGAGTAACAAGATATAAAATATTGATCATTAATTTGGGTAAAGAGTGGTATTATGTGTTGCATTGTGGTATTACTTTATTTCAAAATTTGATCAAATTATTTCAATAAAAACAAAAATAAAAATTTGCAATCATCAAATTATTGCAATGATATATATATAATTAAAGTATAGTTAAGAGATTTGTCAAGATACTTTGTCTCTACACATGAAACTTTTTATTTAAACATCAAGTTCAATTACACATTGAGTAACAAGATATAAAATATTGATCATTCAAAGAATGTAAATAAGACAATTGGAAACTTTTTATTTAAACATCAACTTTAATCACACACATTGAGATCATTCAAAGGATGTAAACCGGACATAAATTATTGCAATGATATATATATATATATATATATAAATTATAGTTTAAATTATAGTTAAGAGATTTGTCAAGATACTTTGTCTCTACACATGACACTTTTTATTTAAACATCAAGTTCAATCACACATTGAGTAACAAGATATAAAATATAAAGAATGTAAACAAGACAATTGGAAACTTTTTATTTAAACATCAATTTTAATCACACACATTGAGATCATTCAAAGGATGTAAACCGGACATTTGAAATTTAATGTTCAAAAGTTCAAAAATGATAATCATCTATGATTGTTTGAGTTAATAGTTTGTTGTCTCATTAAAAAGATACTTTGTCTCTACACATGAAGCTTTTTATTTAAACATCAAGTTCAATCACACACATTGAGTAACAAGGTATAAAATATTGGTCATTCAAAGAATGTAAATCAGACAATTGGAAACTTTTTATTTAAACATCAACTTTAATCACCCACATTGAGATCATTCAAAGAATGTAAATCGAACATTTGAAATTTTTTAATCCTTAAATATTTATTGAATATTGTCAAAAGTTCAAAAATGATAATCATGTGATTGTTTGAGTCAATAGTTTGTTGTCTCATTAAAAAGATACTTTGTCTCTACACATGAAACTTTTAATTCAAACATCAAGTTCAATCACACACATTGAGTAACAAGGTATAAAATATTGATCATTCAAAGAATGTAAACAAGACAATTGGAAACTTTTTATTTAAACATCAACTTTAATCACACACATTGAGATCATTCAAAGAATGTAAACGAGACATTTGAAAATTTTAATCCTTAAATATTTATTGAACATTGTCAAAAGTTCAAAAATGTTAATCATCTATGATTGTTTGAGTCAATAGATTGTTGTCTCATTAAAAATGAAGCATAAGGTTGAACCAAGTCAAACATCAAATATTGATCATTCAAAGAATGTAAACAAGTCAATTGATAGTTTTTTAAACCTCAAATATCTATTGAACATTGTCAAAAGTTCAAAAATGATAATCATATATGATTATTTGAGTCAATAGTTTGTTGTCTCATTGAAAATGAAGCATAAGGTTGAACCAAGTCATTGAATTAAGAGGAATTACAAGAAGACATGTTGTAAAAAGGCATACCTAAAAGTTGAATAATGTAATTTTTCAAAGTATAATCATTTAAAAATCACACTTTGAGGTGAATTATCGATAGTACATGACACCCTAAGGTACCAATAAAAACAATCGAGAGTGTCATAAGAGTTTGTGAGCAAGGTATAAAATAAATGAGTGCAACTTAAAACATGGGTAAAGGAGAAAAGTGTTTGCAAAATGTCAATCAAGGAATTATAAGGCTCCAAACATGAATTGCATAATTGGGTTATCAATACTCACAATCAAATTGATATGAAGGATCAATTGATTGAAAAACTTAATCTAAAACTAATTCAAAATGAGAAACATATTGAGAGCATGGTTGATGCCACAAGTGCCAAAAAATGACTTAATGAAAATGATGGATGTTACATATGAAACATATGATCTCATACTAAAGGTTGATGTGACTTGTGACACAAAATACCTAATGAAAATGGTTAACACTACTTTTGATATACATGCCCTGATAGTGGATATAGAGGTAACAAAAGATATGGATGACCATTCCTTAACTAGACATAAAATGAAATGATATAGTAAATTGATGAAGGAAAATATTTTAGAAAATAAGTCATATGAGAAAGAGCAAAGTGATAGAGGTAGCAATAAATGTGAATTTGAATATACAAAAGAAGAAAAACAAGAATTATAGAATGATCTTTCCAAGATGATTTTCATACCTTGGGAAGATTCACTATTTACCAACAATTAATGTGGCTTAAGAAATGACAAGGAAAGAACTTCCATATCTCATATTAATCCAAACTGGTTCAATTTGTGAGTGGATGATTTCCTGATAAAAAGTTATCACGTGTTAATGAAGAAGTTAAGAATATTGATAGTAAGTGTCAACATTGTCATAGTGTTATAGCGCGATTTGACTCACCATTGCTATCTTGCACAGAGGGCCTTTTTATGTTTCCCTATGCAGACTTATCAACCTCCTTTTGATAAATCCAGAGCCAAAAATATATATTTTTCCACATATACGATCCCTAACTTCTTTGCAAGATGCGTATATGCTTGATGCTCCACTACAACTCGCGCATATTGAGATTTGCCAGAAAATACAAAATGGGGTTGGGTTTCCATGTTACGACAAAAGATCTCTGATCTTTGGCCTTCCATATACTGGAAACGTTCTGACTCGGCCCTTCAGTTGCATTATGGAGTCTATAAGAGAACAATTTCAAGCTATGGAAAAAGAGGAGAAAGCATTCAACTTTGAGAGCAAAGTTACTCTGCAGAAATTACTTCATATTGAGTCTGCATCCCCTTGTCCCTCAAGTCTGAACATAGTGTTCAACCCCCAAGATATTTCCTTATTGTCGAGAGGACCTCATTACCTCTTTGATATGAGCTTGCCTTTGGGGGAGGATTGAAGTGGTGGAGACCCAGTTGGAAGGAACTTGGTTTCTTGGTTTTGAACTGTGTCGGCATGGAAGCCTGTAATGTTGATACTTTTGTTGATCAATTATTAATAAAAATACTCCTTTCCTGTCCTATCAATATATTTCAAATATATGATTATTATCCATGGGCATGTTTGTAATGTTTATTAATGGATTGTGCTATCTAATGTGATAACTCATTTTATATATTGTAACTATATACTTGCATCACTTGTTTGTTGAGAACTTCTTGCAGGTGTAAAGCTTTGGGTCAAAGTGCTCAACGGTGGAACGACATCAAACAATTGGATCGAGATAGGATTCTTCCTCGTATTGCACATTAGTTTATATAACACATGTTGGAATTGAGTTGATTTCTGAAGTGATACTGGTTTGTTGTGGTTTACCCTTGGGCATAGAGAGTTGTTCTCTTGTAACAGAATTGACAACTCTACTGGGGATAGATCTTCCTTCTAAGGGTTGAAGTTTTATTCCTTCTTACATTACTCTTTTTCCTTTATGTTTCTTGTCGTATCATAGTTGGACAAAGTTTGTTCAGTTTGGGTTTGAGTTTTCAGCCTTCTAGACTTGCCTAGCCTTGTTTTAAAATATATACGCCCTTTTTATCTTGACAACTACATATACACGCATGATGTTCCACTGCAAGAGGCGTATATACGCCCTTTTCTCTTGAATAGTCACGTATACCACTTCCCATTGCTTGCTTGCTTGGTTTAGTGACTGCTGGGTAGGTTTTGAGGACCACTGAGCCTTCTTAGGTCTTTATGGTGTCTGTTGAGATTATCTGGGATGACAGGAAACCTGTTTGGAGTTGAATTTTTGTGTGGCGTCTTTCTCTTTGTTTTCCATTTTTTATTTATCCTTGGTAGTTGGGTTGTCTTCTTAGTTGTTTGGTATTCTTCTCGAGTGATTTATTTTCTATACAGTAAAAGTTATATATCAAGTCACTTATCAGTCCATGCATTTTCTTTTTAATACATTGAAACTACAAAAAAATAGGTATTTTGCATTGGTTGGTATTTTTGTCTTGGAACCTTTATCATTAGCTTAGAACATTTAGCAAAATATTGCATTTTAATTCTCAGTTGAAGAGTTAAAATTGAAGATTGCACTGTTTTTATTTAGCATATCATTCACTGAAAAGTTGAAGTTAGGATTGGAATTGTATATATTTTTATTTTCATGTAGAGTCATAACACCATGAGTTTCATTTCCATACCTTTTTTGAGTAATCACAGCCAATAAAATTTACGCTTTAAACTAAAATTGATTACTGACGATTTTATTTTTTAGGGTGCACAAACTCGCCTAGGATTTAGTGCCTTGGAATAGGATTTTGTGAGTAAAATTCTCCAAGGCAATTAAATCAACATATGTGTCTGAGACAAGGAGTTGAGAAATCCATTGTATAATTGGTAATATTAGGAGGCTCCACTCACACCGGAGTTAAGCACGAGGTCGCGCGTAGTTTGTTGAAGGGATAACCCCTGGATACTCACCTAGCATCAGAGATACTACGCTAGCCTTGGACATGGGGGCACTACACCTCCTTACACTCCTTTTCCATTTGGTAGATTTCATGTTCCCCAAGTGAATCCTAATGTAGGAAGTATCCCCTTCCTTAACCCCAGGTCTAATCCTTCTACGACTCGATGGAACAACCAAGTTGGTAGAGAAGTTTCGCCCTATATCCCTATCCCCTCGGTGTCGAATTCGACTAATACTTTTGGCATAAAGAATCCACTTAAATCCTCCCTATTCCTACCTAAAGGAGGTTAGTCTTATGTCTTGGTCATCCCCCAACCTAGATCTAATCTAGTTGGGGTAAATTTGAACAACCCTTAGTTTGGAGCTAATCCAACTGGGGGCAATTTTCATAACCCTTATCAGAACATTCCTTCTGGAATGATTCCCAATACATATTTCACGAATCCCCCCGGAGGAGGGTCTTTTAAGTCTATACAAGGTTTTGGTCCTTACCAGAATCCTGGATGGAACACAGCTCCTAATACTCAATCTTTTGCGGGAGGATGGGGTCAGGTGTCGCAACCCCGTATTCCCTTTCTGGCCACGCTTAATCTACCATATTTGCCTAAACTAATGAATGACCCGGTGAGTCATGATCCCACATGGCCCCCTATCCCCACCAATCTTCCATCAGACATTCCAAAGTTTGAAGGTAAAAATGGCGAGGACCCTGGTGATCACGTCACTACTTTTCACTTCTGGTGCTCATCGAATTCTTTGAATCACGATTCTATTAGATTACGACTGTTTCAGTTCATTCTTATCGGGATTGCGTCACAATAGTATATTGAGATACCTAGGGGGACATATGGTCATTTTCAATAGTTAGTGCTAGCCTTTCTTAACCATTTTCAACTACCCATTTGTTACAATGTTGGCCTTGAATTTTTTTCAACTTTACGCCAAGGTTCTGACACTCATATTTTGGACCATATCTAGGAATGATGTATGCGAAGACGGTTATTTAAGACTCCCATACCCCAACCTTTCTTTTAGAATTGTTTTTAAAGTCTTTGCATGCTCCTATTTTAAAGGAGGTTTCTACTTCTGGGGTCTTCAGCGAGGAAGAGGCCATTTTTAGAGCCCAACAATTCGATTTGATCTATGCTCAGTCCAGGATGTTATACCACCTTCTTCCCGATGCACCGCGGTCAAATCATGATCCTAGACAGAGTCA
>SNQJ01S0079825.1:20595-35940 GCA_010110895.2 Picea sitchensis
TGAAGTTCTTGAATCTTGTTGTGAAGGCTTGATCATCGTACTTCTTTTGGGGTTTCTCTTTTGCACTGATCCTTGATTCTTCTTGAGCACAACAAGTCCAAAGTTCTTCAAATGTCGGATACTTCTTTCTTGTGTTTATGCTTGCGGCAAATGCATCCCACATCTTGGGAAGAGCATTGAGTACTATGTTTACCAATTCCTTCTCTGAGATGATCTCTTCAATAGCTTGTAGTTGATCTCTTAACTGAGAGATTCTCACAAAATATGATGTTGTGTTGTCCTCATCCTTCATCTTCATGTCACGGAGCTCATTCTTCAGACTCATAACTTGTCCAATGTTTCTGACCGAGAAGAGATTTGTTAGGGCATCGTACATCTTCTTCGATGATTCAAGATGGGAGATGTAGGGTATCAAGTGGTCTTTTATAGATTCCACTATGATACTCATAGCATTGATGTCACTGTCTTTGAACTTCTCCATAACTACAACGTTCTGTGGTTCCTTCTCTTTTCCTTCTTCAAACTCTGGTTTCACAATCTTTCCTTTCACGATATCCAACACTTTATTCTTGGCAAGGATGAGGTCAATCCTTGTCTTCCATGCTATGAAGTTAGAAGCTCCATCTAACTTGTTCTCTAATTTCATAGAATAAGTCATGGCTACTTTGACTTGGTCAACCCTAGATCTGACCAAAAACTCAAACTTCACATCTTGGCTTTCTGAGAGTACCAGGAGATGCGCTAGGCTAGGGCGCATTGATCTATCTAGAGATTAGGTCAATCCCTTCACTTAAGGTGCTTCAACGAGAGGATTAGGGTTTCTGCAACTGCACCTGCTAGTAACCCTAGCGACAGTGCTATGGTGATTGTCCATGCTAGAAACCCTAGCGATAGTTCTTCAATGAGTTTAATATCCTTACGGCTATGTTTCCTTCCAGCAGTTACACTGAATGAAGGATGTGTGGGCCCATATCCTATTAGAATATAATGGATGTGCTCGTTTTACCATTGACAATATCTCTATTGTCACCCAACCATAGGCCGAAGCCACCCTCTGAGCACCTTAACCTTGACAGAGAATCACTCTAGAAGCAAACCCTAGGCTAGATAGCCAAACAAAGGGTAGTGCACCTTTCCCCAAAGATAGCGCACCAAAAAGAGTTGATCAGATGTTCCAAACCCTAACCAAGAGATAGTCCAAGCCAAACGTGATTTGGTAGCTACAGCATCTACAATGACAACTCTCCTCAAACCTGCGCACAAGACTGGGCACTGCAGTGCGCACAATTTGTTGCTTTGCAATTCTGAGACTGCCTGCCAGAATGAGAACTGGCCTCCTGTATTTATATTAATTCTGGCTAACTGCCTGGGTCGACTTCTCATTCTGGGTATCTATCTGTTCAGTGTATATTATTATTTCTGGCCGACTTCTTTTCTTGGAGGCTAATAACCTAATATAAATTATCTTCTTGAACCGACAAGTTAGGGTTATTAGGCAACTCATTATGGTTTCTTCTTGCTTCCCGGAGTATTCTATCCTCGTCAGGCTTACACGTGGAGGTAAATACCTCCCGCGGCTACCATAATATCAACACCCTCCTTGAGGAATTTCACCCAGCTCTGAGAAATGATAAATTTGGAGGATAAGAAACCCCCACAAGCGCCAAAAGAGGCGCTTTGATGATGGCAAAGAGCCTCCAATCAATATCTAGCCCAAAACCAAGCTCCACAAACCAAATCGAACTCTCCTTTGTTAATTGGTGCGCCCTCTCTGCAGAAACCCTCTAACTTGTGCCCTCTTTCACTAACTGATGACCGGAATGGATCTGAACTAAGATAGAAACTGAAGTAGAATGGCGAGGGAGGAATCTTTCACCTCCTTGGCCAAGCTTGGATCGGGAAAGGTGGAATATTTTACCATCGAGTTGATCTCTAGGGTTTGTTAAGTCAAAACCCTCAAAATCCCCAAGTACATGGACTCTCTAGCAAGAAGCCAAACATCAAAATGATAATCAATATAATGAGAGAATAGAGGCCCATATCTCTCTTTTATCCCCCATGTTCACCTTTTCCCTCCAGGTGACTTTTACTTTATTTTTTATTATTCTTTAATTAACTCACTTTAATAATTAATTGGCCTTTTTACCTCTAAAAAGTGATTTATTCATCCATATGGCTTCTTTGGCCACTAAAAGGCACTTCTCATCATCTAATCATGTAGTGCTCTTCCTCCTGATTCCGATGAGCTATTACACTAAGAGGTTTCTCCAAGTATTATGCTCAAAATGACCTTCTCAGTGAAATTAACTAAAATATGACCCATAATAACTCAAAATTACAGAAATCGTCGTAATGCAACGGAACCAAAGACTGTGCAGAATGGATCATGATGATGAAATATGATGAACGATGCAAGTTGGGCCCAATAAAACCCCTCAATATTTTATGAAATCATTTTCACCCCCATCTGGATACTCTGGTAAGCATAACACTTTGTAACATAATAATGTCCAAAAATGGGGACATTACATCTATAGTATATAGGGATAACTTGGGTAAAACAATAAAAACTTCTCCAAGCCATAACTTTCAGCTCGGAGCTCAAATTTGAGCAAATTAATAATTGCTAGAAATTTATTGAGTAGAATACATATGTCAACCCAAAATTTTGAATTGGGTACTAAAATTTCTTAGAAAGTGATAAAAGAGATTTTTGTAGCAGTAAAAGAGTGGAAATTGCAACTTGTAAATGTTGTAACTTTTCTCTCAAAACTCAGAATGAAGCATGAGTATATCCATTGGAAAGATGTTTCAGAGAGGAATGCATCTAAGGAATTGTTGGCACAGGGGAAAACCCAGGTTTCAACGCACCAACAACGCACCAACAAAACCCTAACTACCGGCCCTTTCGACAACACCAACGAAGAAGAGGAAGTCTCACTCGAGGCAGAGGTAGGGGTGGTTGTAGGACTCAGGTGTCTGCAACCTTAGCTGGGACATAGATCTGTGATTGTAATACTTAACAGAGCACTTAGCACCAACAGTTCATCAATATTTAACCATTATCTACTCCGCAGATAAAACAAAGCATCGCATCATTCATTCATATTTGATGTATCTAAGCACTTATCATAGAGAAGTAGGTTAGATCTAACAGATTCAGGTACTAGCACATTCATATAAGTCAGATCTAACATCCATATACATTATTAGCACAAAGCATAAACAAATCTATCTATTTATATCAAAACACTTAGCAAGTAAGGACATAAACACATAAACACATTGCACAAAGCAGAGCAACACAACATATACGTGGTTCACCCCCACCCTGGGGCTACCTCCACCAACTCGTCTTCTTTATTATCTTTTTCAAGCTTCTTGCAGGCACATAGCATCAAAATCCTACTCCGCATAAGACAGGAAATCTGCGCGCACTCCGCCAGATCCTCCTTCTTCGCGCTAGGGTAAAGCACCAAGCCTTCTTACAATTACTTGCACGTAGCTCTACAAGTCTCACACAGTATGCACAAAGCACTTTACAATCTTGATCACATAGATCCAACTCTAGCACTTAGCTATTCCTTATGACCTCTTCTCATTACATCGCCTAGTCTTCTATATATGCTTTTACAAAATAGGCCTAAACATGGGTAAACCCATGGGCCGACATTCCCATACCTGTTACATAATCCCAAATCCCAAAAAGGACCCAAAAAGGGTTGAGATCCCGCGATGCCTGCTTCGTTTTGTGCTCCTCCTTCGACAGGTTTTCGAAGGCCCAAAATAAGTCAACTTGACCAAGGATCTCCCAAAACTTGGTCAAGGGCCAACATGAATCATATTTTTATTTGATGCATTATGTCTTTCATAAATTGGGATAAATAATAACCAGTATTTTAATTGATCAGATGTTTTATGCTATGCATGTTCTAACAATAATTATTACATGCACATTTCTCGCAGAATTAGAGGTGTAGAAAAGAAATTTGGTTCTTATATGAGGACTGGAGTTATGGAAGATGCTCAGGGATATAACAACCATGAGGAAAAGATCAGAGGTTTGCATGTCAGCATGGGGAATGTTAAGACAGAGTCTAGTGGAAGATGAGGCAGGAAGGAGCATGTAACTATGAGAAGCGTTCATAAGGAAGTGTAGAGATATGGATAAGACAATGAAAGGATTATGAAGGCTCAAAAGGAGAAACTTCAAAGATTAAATATGTTGCACAAGAAAGTCAACAAAAACTCTAGCACCAATCAAGCAACGAGTGCTATAAAAGTGTCAACATCTAGATCCCAAAGAAAAAGGGATGATCATGGAAATGACAAACAGTCAAGAAACATTAGTAGGCACCATCATTCACCAAGGAAATATACTAGAAGAAATCATGCAAGTTCAGGGCCAAGGAGCAGCCCAAGTCTGTCTCCTTTCTGGAGGCAAAGAAGAAGACACGAGGCAGACATCGTGTAAGGTGAACTCGGGAAAATCAAGCCACCAACTTTCAATGGTGAGCACATGAAAGGGGAAGAGGTCGAGGCCTCGATGTTGGAAATGAATAAATATTTTCGGCTACATGATTGCCCCTCAAAGGTAAAATCTAGAATTGCACCCTACCACTTACAAGGAAAGGCAACCATGTGGTATTATCAACTTAAGCAAGCCAAGCACCTTGATGAGAAGAATATCTCATGGAGACAGTCCAAAGGATATTTTGAAGAGAAATAATTGTCCAAGCATTATTATGAAAGGAAGATGAAAGAGATCTTTGAACTCAAATTGGAAACCATGACAATGGATAAATATGAGACATTTTTTTGAGTTGTTCAAGTATGTGGAATTCATAAAGGATGAGAAAGTCAAAATACAAAGGTTTCTAAGTGGGTTACCCTCCTTCTATAGTGATAATATTCAATATGATAACTCCAAAACTTTGGAGGAATCCATAAGGAGAGTAAAGCATCTTTATGAGCAAAGCAGAGGAAGGCCAGTTTTCCAAAAATCTTGAAATGACAAGATGAAAGGGAAAAAGATCAAAGGCATAAATTTTTTAAGCCACCCTTTTTCAAGAACAACTCCCAAGCAAATAAACAAGGTCAGTCAACCCAAAATGAGTACAAAGTTGTAGATTCATTTAGGAAAAGGCCAAGGAAACAACCTGTACAATGTTGAGGATGTGAGGGAAATCACTTATCTAGGGACTGCCCTCACAAAGGAGAAATAATGAGGACTATCCACAACATTCAGGAGGCTAAACAATGGAATATATGGGAGGAAACATGCCAAGTATTTATGCAACCTTGGACAACAAGAAAGAAGAATATCAATCCCCCGTGATTGAAGTGGAAGGTAAGATTGATAACCAACCCATAGCAATTTTAATTGATTCTGGAGCTAGTCATAGTTACATAAACTCTAACATTGTTGAAATATTCCACTGGCAAAGGAGTAAGCATAAGAAATCTTGGTTATTTCAGTTAGCCACGGGAGCTAAGAGGAAAATCAATGAGCTAGTTAAAGATTGTCAAATAGACATGAATGGACTCAGTACAAAGGTAGATGTAAATATCGTACCATTGGGTTCATATGATTGTTTAATTGGCATGGATTGGTTGGAAAAACACCATGTTGTCCTATATTGTTACAACAAGACAAACATGTCTTGATGAATAAGGAAAACAAGGAAAGATTCGAGGCATTCCAAGAGTTGTAGTTTTTAGAGAGATTTCAGCTATGTAGTTGAAAAAGAGTTTTAGGAAGGGATGTCATATTTTTGCAGCCCACATGAAAGAGTCAGCCAAAGATCAAATGGAAATCATTGAAAATCATCCAGTCTTGAGGGATTTTGAAGATGTTTTTAGGGAGATCCCAGGATTTCCACCAAAGAGAGACATTGATTTCTCTATTGATTTGGTGTCAGAAGTTGCCCTAGTGTCCAAGACACCTTACAAAATGGGCACACCAGAGTTGAAGGAGTTATAAATGAAACTTGAAGAATTGTTAAGAAAGGGGTATATACACCCAAGTGTGTCACTTTGAGGTTCCCCAGTTCTTTTTATGAAGAGGAAAGATGGAAACTTAAGGTTGTGTATTGATTTTAGACAACTAAATAAGGTCACCTTAAAGAATAAATATCATTTGTCAAGGATTGATGATTTATTCGATCAGTTGAAAGGTGGAAGAATATTTTCCAAGATTGACTTGAGATCAGAGTATGATCAAGTGAGGATAAAGGAAAAATATATTAACAAAACAACATTCAGGATAAGATATGGACATTATTAATTCATAGTAGTACCATTTTTACTATCAAATGCCCCATTTGTTTACATGTGCTTGATGAATGGAGTGTTCAGGGAATACCTGGACAAGTTTCTGATTATGTTCCTAGATGATATACTTTTCTACTATAAGTCATAAGAGGAACATGAGAAACATTTGAGAATGGTGTTGCAAATTTTAAGAGAACACAAATTGTATGTTAAGCTAAGTAAGTGCATCTTTTATCAAAAGAAGATTCACTACTTGGGGCATATAATTTCAACAGAAGGGATAGTAGTGGTGTCAATGTTTCATCGAAACCTACATAGGATATCTAGCTAAAGAAAGTACAAACAAATCTTATGAAGAAAGGACGAGAGATTCAATATGGAAGAATGAGAAAATATATTCACACTACTCCAATGAGATGATCAATGAATGATGATTGACACATATGATAATCAATATGATACAATGAATGAGTGGAATACACTCATATATAGGGAAGAACATTTCATAATTAAGAAAAACAATCAAACATATAGTGTTCCTTAGGAATGCATGCATAATAGTGATGGTCTAAATAGAAGGTCTAAAATAGAACTAGTCAGTTAACTCCTACTAAACTAGTGTGTCAAAAATAGAAATTTCTCCAGCACCCCCCATGAACATCACTACGGAGTAAAAATGAGTCTCGACAACTAGGCCATATTAGGTATTCATTTACAATGAAACTAATGAACATTGAATAAAAATGAGGGAAGAGGGAGAACCACATGGGAACAAAACCTCCCCTCAAAAGACAATGCATCAAAAGAAGAAAAGGTAGTTGCTAGACAACTGTATTCTTCACTCCAAGACGATCCCACAAAGTCTGATACTTCTACTCACTGAAACTCTTCGTGAATATGTAGAAATATTTATGGATCTGATGAATTCCTTTGGCAACCTGTCTAGCCTTGTAGCTCTTGGTCCTGTGGACCCATCTGCACCTGAAAATATTCATTTATGGTGGAAGTGGAACCAGATTCCAAGTCTGATTCTCTAGGAGTGAGTCCTACTCCTCCTGCATAGATGTTTTCAATAATGGATTGCCCACAACGTCATTGTGGGTATGTGGATCGAAAGATTGAATCATATAGAAATGCATGGGAATCACAGGTTTAGAAGTTGAAATTACATGAGAAGGATTCTCATGATGAGATCGAGTCCTCCTCGAATCCAATGGATTCCCTGCAAGGACACTTATTTCTTGAAGTGTGGAATGTGCCCTCTTTGGAATATGTTGAAGCTTCGACGGTTGCTTCTTATCTGGATGTACTACCTCCTTATTTCCATGTACACGATCTAAGTGTATGGAATCATCTTTGATGTCTGTAACTGATGGAAGCATAAGAGTATTTGCATGTTGCACTGGAGGCACATGCAAAGTACTATCCTTATGTGTAAGTAGAAAATAAGAGTCATCGTCAACAAACTTTGTTAATTTATACAACCTTGATTTGTGATCCACCTCACCAATTTCAATAATTGAATTGTCATGCAAATCAAGTAGGGAAATTGAATCTGATGTAAATTCAACATTTTTACCTTTCTGATTAATTCGATAAACTGAGAGCGGATTCATAGAAAGCTTTGGAACATGTAAAAAATTCTCAAAACTGTCATTAGGGAGTTCCACTCTCTCCTCTCATGTTATTGTTATTGGAGTATCATCCCCCATGAGAATAGGAGGTCTTGAGCATGAACTCAAAGAAGTGGAAACTTCCTCTTTTGTTGTCATATGATGTGATGCGCCAAAATCTATAATCCATGAATCATATGAGGAATTAATTGCAACAAAAACATGATGATTACCTTTCTTAGGAGTAGGATCTTCTTCCTTTTGCTTCTTGACTCTTTTTGGAATGAAGTTTACAAGGTTTTTATGTTGAAGTACATGTGCCATAATATCATTTTGCTTCTCCATGCATGTGGATTCTTCATGATTTGGTTTACTGCAATAAGTGCATTTCTTTATCTTCTTCTTCTTCTTCTTGGAATGTGAAGAGTCTTTCAAACTTGAAGAATCGTTGAAGGGTTTGGAATATCCCTCCTTCTCATTTTGTTTTTCCTTTCTGTTCTGTTTGAATGATCATTTTCCATCATGCATAGTGAGTACATGTGATTTGGAATCCTTGATTAGGCCCATCTGAATGAGTTTTCTCATGTGTGATAGAATCAACGAATTGATCCATGGTAGGCATATTCCAATTTGTTCACATGAGATATCATTCATAATGGAAAGTGGAAACATAGACAACATATTTTGGTCCTAGCTTAGCCAAGATTGTTAGAGTAAGTTGGTCCAATTGTTTAGATTTATCAATTCCAAAAGATGTCAAGCTCAATATTAAATATTTAAAATTGGTAAAGAAGTATTGTATATTATCAAAACTTTTAGGAACCAAGGTATTCAACTCTACCTTAACCATATGACCTCTCATCTGATCCTTCTTTCCAAAGAGACTTTCCAAAGTGGGCCAAATCATGTTTGGAGTCTTGCATGCGGAAACATGAAACCATAAATCATATGAAATTAATTCAAGAAGAAGTCCTATGGCCTAATCCTTTCAGTTCACTCATCTTGTCTTCTCAATTGCTAATGTAGGTATTGTTTCTGTCCCCATCGTCAAATTATACATTCCTCTCCTTCTGAGTTGGAATTCATCCATGGGCTTCCAATCAAAATAATTTTATTATGTGAGCATTACCACCAAGTTTGAATTTATAATAGGTGTCATATCCATCTCTCCCACTGTGTCTAAGAACCCCTCAAATTTACCCTCAATCTGCAAATGAAACTGAGAAATCACTGTAGAAAGGGCACATCAAATGAAAAATCTGTATCAGTTTCAGTAGGAAATATTTCAGCGTCGTTTTTTATCAAACAGTGAGGAATTTCTCCAAAGGGTTGAAAACCCACTTGCAGAATGGATCGATTTACTTCTTCCATGGGTCGTTTCCTCAAAAAGTTAATATTTTGGGAGAAATCATTGAAAAATGGACACTTTAAATGAAAAAATTGTATCAGTTTTAGGAGGCAATCTTTCGGCTTCCTTTCTGAGAAAACGGTGAGGAATTTCACCAAACAGCTGAAAATCCACTTGCATAATGGGTCTATTTACTTCTTGACGCAGGCGCGCCACCTACGGCACATCCGCTCATAGGACCTTCTCTCCTTCCTCGGCCCGAAGAACTCAAAGGTTATTTATTTCCCTATCGGGAAATGTTCCACCCACAACAACTCTTCTATAAGACCTCCCTTAACGATCGAGAAATCAACGCTGGCCTTTTCCTTTGTTATCGGGATTCCTCCTATCGGGGATTTTACATTTGAAATGTCCAGACACTTTGTTTTACCGATCCTCGATCCCTGATACGTTCCTTTGTTTCTTTATCCCTCACCTGGTTAAGCCTTTTGTCCACCGACTGTTTTCTATAAGACCTCAGTCTTATATCTCTTCAGTCGGGGTTTCTGACTTCAAATTCCCGATGCTCCTCAAATTCCCGTTAACCCTCTAGGCTAAGATCCTGGGTCCACGTGACCTCTCCTTATATGACCGCAGCCTCATCGGAGTTTCGGACTTTCTGATGTCAAAATACAATTGTCCCCAGGACTTGCGATTCCCCGAATCCTGACGCGCCTTTTCTACGATAGCCCTCCTGACTATAGGCCTTGGCCCATATGACCGTTAACCCGTGACCACGGTCTTATCCCCATCAGGGCTACGGGATTTCAAAGGCTGCAAAACACTTACCCATGGGTTTCCCGATTCCTCGAACACCGATTCTCCGTCAGGCTGACAACTGGCTTCCACTACGATGCCTCCCTCTTTTCTGACGTGTTGACAACTGGTCGCACGATTGTACCTTCCTCCTCGTCAGGATTTTGCGGTTCGAGAAACCAAAGTGCATAAACACTTTGTCACCAGGATCACCGATATCCCGATGACTCAAACCCCGATGGATGATTCCTTATCGGGAATTTTCCCGATGGCACTGATTGCCTCCACGTGTCCCCTCTGACGAACAGTCCTGATTTCTCCGGGGTTTCGAGACTTGTAATGTCCCAATTTTCTTGTCCTCAGGAACTCCGATTTCCCGATGTCAGATATCCCGACTCTCTCCGGATTCCTGACACTTGTCCTCTCGAACGGATGATTCAGATTATGCCAGGTTTTTCACTAAGGAACTTCCCCGACCTTCTGTTCTCGGAACTTCTGATTCCAGAACTCTGGATGCCTCGATCCCTGTCACGTGTCCAACTGTCGGATGGATCCGATCTTCCCGGGACTTCGGGGTTTCAAATGTTGAAAAACATTCAACCACAGGATTTTCGATCCTTCGAATCCCGATGGTCACCCTCGTGCAGCTTTTGTCAGATTCGACGGCTGACGGGTGTTTTAGTGAGATCTGACGGTCCTCAATCTCTGGAGCTTGAACTCCGAACACAACCGTAAGCTCCCCGCTTCTGTGACAGATCCGACGGTTGACGGGACTTTGTTGATCCTCACCGTAAGATCCTGACCGTCGATTTCCTTTCTCATTGAAGATTTCTTTTAAAATAATTAAGTGTTCCTCTCTGGATTTTTTCTTTCTGTGGCGCAACTGTGCAGCACCTAGTTTACGCACTCCTCGGAATGAACTTCCAGTGCTTCTCTTCAGCGAACTTGGAAGCCTTATCCTTCCTGAGCTTCACACAATTCTGAGTCTCCACGAAGAATCTTGCACGCACTCATTGCGTTAATCCTCGAACACTTCTAAGTGTTGAGTTATTTCGACCTTGCACACACCTATAACAGTAGGCCTTAAATACTTCGCTCAGATTCCCGACTGAGACTCTCCTTAGCCTGTGCACTCCTTGCACGGCTGATACAGCCTAATTTCTCTCCTGAGTGAATGAGAACAAGAGCTAACTATCTGAGCTTTCTGTCAACGCACTCCTTGCGGACGACTTCAACTGCACTCCTTGCAGGAATCATTGCTCAGATAGAGAAACAATTGTAACTCATTCCACTTCCTCTCAGATTTCAATTTCAACACATGAAATCATACACACAACATAATAGCAAGTGCATAACAGGAAGTAAATACTCATGAGCATAGCATTCAACACACATGCACAGAGAATAACACGACAGCCATGAATCTGAATCAACTTCTTATATTAATTCAAGATCTATACATGGGTGTTCTTCTACAGTTCTCTGCTTCTCTCCTATGCTCTGGATTCTTCTAACTCTTCCTGAACTATGTTACAATGCACAATGAGGGTGTCTATATCCGTTCTCCCTCTTTCTTCTAGAACTGTCTAATCTAATATTCAATTCTACCTACCTACATTTACTACTATAAATGCCTCTGTCTATCTCAGACGAGAGCGGGGCACTCAAGGTCTAATTACATTTTACCAAGGCGCCTTCATTAAATGATCTCATTTATGCTTGGCGCATCAACTTCAAGGGAGATTTCAAAATTTTGGGCTGGCGTGTGCCCAACTATCCTTTGTCTTTTGCGCTGGCTCACTTGTCTCGGGAGATGCTCCTGCATCACTTCTTTTGTGGGTCGTTTCCTCGGAAAGTTAATATTTTGGGAGAAATCACTTTAGAAATGTACAACCACGGATTTTTCTCACCGAAACTCTGATTTTTCTTATTCTCTGGCTTGTCTAGCTTTCTCCAAGCAACGTAGCTCTGATACCATGTCAATGTTTTGTCGAAACCTGCATAGGAGATCTAGCTAAAGCAAGTACAAACAAAGCTTATCAAGAAATAACGAGAGATTCAATATGGAAGCATGATAAAATATATTCACACTACTCCAATGAGGTGATCAATGAATAATGATTGATATATATAATGATCAATATGATCAATATGATACAATGAATGAGTGGAATACACTCATATATAGGGAAAAAAATTCCATAATTAAGAAAATCAATCAAGCAATTAATTTTCCTTGGGAATGCATGCACGCATAATAGTGATTGTCTAAATAGAAAGTCTAAAATAGAACTAGTTAGTTAACTCCTACTAAACTAGTGTGTTGAAAACATAAATTTCTCCATCAAGTGGATCCCGAGAAGATAGAGGCCATTAGAGGATGTCCAATGCCAAGAAATTTCACAAAAGCTAGATCATTCATGGGTCTTGTCGGTTATTACTGAATATTCATAAAAGGATTCTCAAATATTGCAAGTCCAGTCACTTATTTGTAAAGGAAGGGAGTGAAGTTTGAATGGACTCCCAACAGTGAACAGAGATTTTAGTAGATGAAAAATATTTTTACAAGTGCGTCGATATTGAAGATTGCAGATCCGTATGAAGATTTTGTTTTCTACACTGATGTATGCAAGGAAGGACTCGATGGAATTATCAATCAAAAGGATCATGTGGTATGCTATGAGTCCAGAAAATTAAAAGAGCATGAGAATAATTATGATATCTGTTAGCGACAATTTTTGTCTTGGGCACAAAGGTGCCCAGGTCTGCAGGTAGCGTGGGAAGCGCCCGAGCGCAGCACGGGGGAATTCCTTTTCCAGTTGCAAGTCAAGTGAGCGGGCGAAGTGTTGGTTGTAAGCTGTCGAGATTCAACTACAAAGCGAATCGATGGTCATCGGGTTTTTTGGGGCTGTCAAGGTGCCCAGGATTTAGCACGAAGGGTAACGCCCATAGTTAAAGGAAAATATGGGTCGTCTGATCCAATTGGGACAGGTGGCGGCCAGTCGACGTATCGGGGATCGGTGTTTCGGGATACAAGGAGCCTCCCATTTTTTACAGCTAAAATCTCCGAAACGCCGGAAGCACTTTTGGAGCCAAGCTCACAGTCCTAGCACTAGGTCACATCAAAAGAGAATGTAAACAGGAGAAGCCCCCTTTATAATAGCGAATGCTATCTAGGCTGTTCATCTAAAGGACGTGTGGCGCACAACCGCGTCACGTCGGCATTCGAGAGTTCGAGGGGCGAGTGCACCTCGTTATTTCACCTCTCGAACCCCGAATCTACGAAAGCACTCTGGAAAATAGGCATAAGGTCACGGCCTGTGGTCACTCGAGAAAGTAGAAAGGGTTGTACAAAGGGGAGGCCAAAAACGCTGAATTGAGTTTCAAAATGGGGGCACTGTTTTCTCCATATGCCGATTCAACATGATCTAAGTCCCAGTACCTGCTGGGAATGAATGAAGAAGAGAGAGGGTGGTTCAAACCTCGCCTCACTCATTAATTGCAAAGTATGGATGTCCGGGCTGAAATTCTGCCCGAGAAGGCCCTCTATACTGGTTCTTCTCATGGAAGCCACGTCAAGTCCTTGACTCGCCAGGGAACCCTGCACATGCTAATTAATCATTTAAAGGCTCAGCTACCCCCTGGCGCGAGCCATGCAGAATTAAGGTGGCGTATGACAGGGGAATGCAGGCCATATTTGATTGAAGAGACTCCTCGTCCTGAAAGTCCCATGGGCTTCTGTTGGGCAAATGTTTAGGAGTATATATGCTTAATTTTGATATTTTTCAAGTATCGATGGTAGAGCAAAGCTCCCGATTGTAATGTTTTAACATGCACTCTAGTTTTCTGGTTATGCATCTGTATGTAAGATCTCTTGTTTTATGAAAGACRGTTTCCCTATTCCATCTAGTTTTCACCTCATACTAAGGGAGTTCATGATTGACTGATTCTCATGAATTATTGCAGTTGTGTTATGATAAAGGTTTTATCGTGGCACTATTGTATTCTCTGGTTTTCTGCGTTTGAATGTAAGAAGATCTCRCGTTTAAATGCATTCTCCTACAGTCTGCKAGAAACCTGATGTTGACAGSAGACCTTTGCATCTCTCTGATACAAGTCTTCCTCCCACTCACCCTTACTACAACTCACTGTCTGAAGTATGTCCAAGACCTCACMTGCCCATGCATGCCTGGCCTGGTTTCGGAGTTGAAAAAATATCGTCTCAGTTTACTTCCATTCGATCACCCCTTTCATACACAAATCGTGACATAAACTGATGGGCATCAGGCTCTGCTCCTGCTGCAATCCAGGAGTGACTTCCATCGCCAACATTTTTGGCGTCGTTGCCATGGACGAAGTTGAAAATTTTCCCCGGGATTGAACGACATTGAGCCTATGATTCTGAAGGTGCATCGGGTATCAGAGCCTTTGAAGATTGCTACTGTGCACCTGACGACTCCACTGTGGCGAACCTGCCATGTTAATTGTGGCTTTCAGAGGTAGACACACGCAGTCTCACCCACAACTGCCTCTAGCTACACCTGAAACTAATCCGAAGGTGGTTTTCAGAAAAGGAAAGAACTCTGAATAAGAAGCTTCCACCGCCGAAAAAGGTAATCCTCCATCTCCTTCTGTAAGAACTATGTTTTCTCCTCCTCAGTTTCTTAATAGACCTCCTACAGAGGTATCCCGTTTCCTGAATTTTGGGAGTGTTCCTGCTGAGTTTTCCCCTCCTGATCTGGGATTGGAGGGAGAAATCCTTGTCACTCCCCTCTCCTCTGAAGTTGTACCTTGGCGTAGACCCAGGACCATAGAATATTTCCCCACTCCTGCACAAAGAGGAGCACCTGTTGACTTGAGCTCATTAGCCTTCTCCTTAAATCCCCTCTTGTTTCCCACTCCACTTCGGGACTCATTCCCAGTAGCCCCTTCGCGAACTCCTTCTCCTCCAAGTTATCCTCCACCTAATATCCCTATGGCAGGAGAAAAACCCCCTATGACCAGAATGGAGGCCATTATAGCCGCTAGGTATGCTCCCCTCATGCTACCGCAACCTCTCAACGCCCTCCCAGCAGATGGTTACTTCAAGCAGCTGCCCAAGTTTACAGGTGAGGGGGACATAACTGCAGAAGAACACCTAGAATCCTTTTACCGTTTCACAGATGATAATGTAATCATGCATGCAGATGTATGGATGAGGATTTTTGTCCATAGCCTTCAAGGTGAGGCTAGAAAATGGTTCAAAGCCCTGCCTCCTGGATCTATTGATGGGATCGAAGCTTTAGATAATGCCTTTTTGAGACAGTGGGGAGATAA
>SNQJ01S0079825.1:35950-56723 GCA_010110895.2 Picea sitchensis
TTGGTTAGGGTTTGGAACATCTGATCATCTCTTGTTGGTGTGCTATCCTTGGGGAAAGGTGCGCTACCCTTTGTTTGTCTATCTGCCTAGGGTTTGCTTCCAGAGTGATTCTCTGTCAATATTAAGGTGCTCGGAGGGTGGCTTCGGCCTATGGTTGGGTGACAATAGAGATATTGTCAATGGTAAAATGAGCACATCCATTATATTCTAACAGAGGGTGCATTGGCACTTTGTGATACAATCAGTTGGAGGGTTGAATCTCTTGCTACAACAAATGGATCTCTTCTCATGTGTTTTACATCCTCATATCTACAATTGGACATCATTTTAGAGAGGGTTTGAGGCCATTTCTGAAGAGGCCGAATTTGCTTGGGTTTCTACAACCAGTGGGGTGCACTTTCCAAACAGGGTGATCATACCGTGTCAAGGAACAAAGCCATTTTGGAGATCCAGACTTAAGCAGGTGTTTGGAGAATTTTAAGAGATGCATCTCATTGTTCTATCTTGTTTTTGGAGCTACCTACAACCACAAAACCAATCTGATATATGTATTTCCAGATTTGAATATTTCATGTATGGAACGACTTATTTAATAAATAAAGGTCAGATCTGATTTGTGGCTATTTTATTGTATTGTCCTTCAAGTGTTTTTGCTGAAGTTTAGTTATCTTCTTATCTATTTGTTATATGCAAATATTGGCTACAAAAACACATAAATATCAAACCATAAACAACCCATAAATACTCTGCAAGCAAATTGTTTGACGAAATATCACAGCCAAAAAAACCATAAAACTTAACATGTTCCAAGCAAATCTGTTTGGGAACATTACAATAGATGACTTATTTTTCTTCCTGGGAATTTTTGCATACTCTATTCTATCTTTGTATCATCTTGCAGAAGTCTTGTAGGGAGAAAGACGTTAGGGTTCATGATGAAACCCTAAGAGAAGAAAATAAAAGAGAGAGAGATGTCTTGGTTGTCCTTGGAGAGATTGCTCTCCTGTGATACTAGGGCTTACTCTTGTTAGAGGCTAGGGTTTGTGCTAGCCAAGTAAACCCTAGAGAAGAACATGACATTGAAGGCGATGATGGGTTTTCTTGCGGCTCTTGTTGTATCACTAGGGTTTCCACCCTAGTAGAAGACATGGAGAGTGGAGTTAAAGCCCTGGATGATTTAGTAGCCTTGTTCTTATGTGATGCATGGAGGCTAGGCAAGATCATGGAGAGCCTAGCTTGATGAGGCTTGAGCTTGGTATGATGCCTTGCTTGGAAGAAGACTCGATTATTGTATCCTTGATATCCCATAGAGGACTTGGTGCTTGTGTTGATGAAAGAGTTGAAGGCCTAGGGTTTGAGGACTCAAACCCTAGGATGGACTCGTAGACTTTGGGGCTAGTGCTAGGGTCGTCTTGCCATATATTTGTGTGATGCAACATGGCTAGAGATTGTCAACCCCAAGGAAGACAAGCACTAGTGTGGAGAGCTTGTGTGATACAAGCTTGGTATATGTGCCAAGGAGGACTTGTCGATGTCGACACTAGCTTATTAAGGATATTTGGTGGAGAGACCGGTTCTGGTTAGGAGTGATTCCTAGCTAGGAGGAGATGGTGGCTAGGGTTTTCCTATGGTTTCCCTGGCTAGGGTTTGAAGAGCTTGATTTGTACAAACTTTGTGACAAAGTTGTGGTATGTACTTGATCCGAGAGCTCACGACAACAAACAATCCAATTAAGAGAAGCCACGATGACGCGACTTCCCCATGCTTTCGAATCAATTGCATAAAGCTTCCAAAGAAAATCTGTGGAGATTTTAAGCTTCCTTGTCACTCTTACATATCGAATCTCGTGCAGAATAATCGAAGGGAGATTACCATCGATTCCTTGAATGCAGATGTGGTGTATTGCATGCGTTTGGAGGGCGGATTTGCAGGAATTCGACCCTGATCTTCATAACCGCATAGAGCTTCAAAGGTTTCTCTTCTACACGTGTCTGAAGAGGAGCAAAAATGGTGAATGGGTAAACGGTGCTGCAAATACCCCTCGTCCTCAACAACAAGGCTCCTCAATATGTATGCATGACTCTTGAGGCAAAAGGGAGGAGGCCATTGATCACTCTTGTATTCTGCATTTTTCTGCTCATTGGGAGAATACAGTCGTGGCAGGTAGAGTTGATGGGAAGCGGAAGCATGTCTTAGTTAACTTGTGGGCAAGTTGTGTTCATTTGCAGGAATAAACCATCTCTATCTTCCTAGAGGACACAAGAGATAATTTTGCAGATTGAAGACCATTGGTCGATGTAAAAAACTGTAATCCTATACTTGCAACCTTTGTAATGGATCAGATCCTCACTTGAGGTGGACCCAGAGACGTAGCCCATGCGGGTGAACTCCATTAACAATTGCTGAGTATTGCTTGTGTTTTTAGTCCTCGTTTTTAATTTTCAATCATTTACATAGTGCAATTTTATTTCATTCATCCAATTTCTTTAACGGAATTATGAGAAATTGAGAAAACACTGAAATTAGTAGAACGCTGTGTTTTAGCACTAAGTTTTGGATCAGTACTTGTACTTCTTCTTTTATATATATATGAAGTTCTAGTTGTCCAAATATGTTGTCCAAATATTGTGTACTTGCAGACTTGGTTTTCAACATATGCTATCTTCACGATTGAGTAGATTTCAGCTCTTGTTGTTCATACTGATTTGATATAACATATAGCTGAATTGGTTAAGTGATTTAACACACCTCTGGAAGATAAAAGAAAAAAATTTCTGCTATTATAATCTGCTGTAATAAGACATCTCAGATCTGCTACATGCCTAGAAAAATGTGCCCTAAGGGCTGTAGCATTGTGCTATTGAAATACACTCATTGGTATTTATTCTCTTGGACTACTGCATGAAATTGGGTTGAAGGGAAGTGAAATATTACTACAGTAATATAATATTCCAGATCAACTTTGAATTTGTATGACCCCAACAAATTCTCTCACAAGGACTCAACTAAGTTGTGGTTCCCTTGGTCCAATTTCCAAAAAGGTAGCAAACGAATTTTGAAAACGCTAGACACAGCCATGTTGTCTAAACATAATTTTTTCTTCTTTGATCAAGGTAGAAGACCAGTGCAAGTTTTGGATGAGGTCACCCTCTTTGACCACCGACGGAATTGTTTTTTTACATCTCCTGGGACTTGGCCAAGCCAAGTATTCAAAATAGAATATTCACGTTGAATGTGTCTCACTTGAAGCAACCTTCCTCTATTGAAGTTATCAGATGTATCTGGAACTTAACGCCTCGGCCTAAAGGAGACGGAGGTTGGACAACCTTGTGGTACGATGCTATTAGGTGGGTCACTACCATCAAAGAAGACTATGGGAAGCAACTAGCAACGTTTTTAAGTAGAAAGAATAAGCCTATAATGGAGGAGCTGGAACATCTATCTACATAGCTCCAATTCAGCGCCTTTAATGAGCAGATTCAAACTAGGGAAACCAATCTGAGGCACTTCCTCAAAATCGAAGGATTCTATAGAATAAGGGGGTCTCACTAGGCCCAAATGCACTGGGTAAAGATAGGAGATAAACCAACCAAGGCCTTCTTCAAAGCCCTAGCCTCCAAGTAGATATCAAAAGAGAGCTTGTGAATCATTATAATATGGTATTTCAAACATAAAAGTCGACAGGTGAAAGAAAGGTGACCATGCAAACTGTTATTGACATAGTATCTTTCCGATTGACAAATGAACAATAATGGCTATGCAATCATAGTCCCTCTCCGGTTGACAAATGAACAATAAAGGCTATGCGAACAAGGTTTGACTTTGGATGAGTTGACAACTGCTTTTAAAGAAATGGTCGATGACAAATCTCTAGGTGTCGATGGTTACCTGTGTCAATTTTATGAAGCCACATAGGACTTTGGTAGGACAGACCTACTTCACACGTACAAAGAAGTTGTTTAGATGCAATTATTAAGGAGTCACATCAACAAGGGTCTAATAAGGTTCATTCCAAAACCTAGAGATCCTCGCTTAATAATTAGCTAGCGCACAATAATGTTACTCAATGTCTCATACAAAATTTTAGCCAAGGCCTTAGCCCTGCATTTAAAGCATATTTTGTCAAAGATATTCATGCCTAAACAGATTGGTTTCATCAGAGGACGTTATATCCTAGACAATGTCATTGCAGTATGGGAAAGAATGGAATGGCTAGGAGTCTAGGATTAGAAGCTACGTTCATTAATATTGACTTCGAAAAGGCCTATGACAGGGTGGAATGGCCATTCATTCTTGTTATGTTGAAGGTCATGGGGTTTGGCTTAAGGCCTTATCAAAGCCATCCCCCTCCCGGCCTTGTGGGTGGCCAGCTTGTGAATGGACATTTTGGCGATGACTTTTTTTTTACTATCCTAAAAGAAAAATAAACTCTTGTTAATGCTATGGATTGTTTGCAAATATTTTGTGAAGCTTCAAGTTCTAACCTACAAATGGCCAAAACCCAATGTTTTTGTCTACGTCAAAGGATGCTCCTTATTGGTTGTCATATCAAGGATGGGCTTGGATTCAGCCCAGCAAAGTTTTCAAATTCCTGGGGATCCCCTTTGCATTCCATGCTTCTCCCAAGGAGTTAAGGGAGACGATCTTGCAAAGGGTTGCTAAGAAAATTGACAAATGTATTGTTATCCTATGTCTCTTGCTGCGACATTCCAGATTTGCACTAAGGTGTTGGGTGCCACACGTGTAATATTCTTCTTATTGGGTTCACTTGCACTACAGTGTTGGTTGCCACACAATTGTACTATTCTTCTTGTTGGGTCCCCTTGGCCCAAGCCTACCACAGCGTGAAAAGCTTCTTATAATTTTTTTGTGGGCTAATCCTAATGGGGCCAAGGGGTTCCACAAAATCAATTGGGGCCTATGTTGTATGCCTAGAGACAAGGGCGGAATGAGAATAATCTCCACTTGAACTCATGCTCAAGCCCTTTGTGCCAAATGGGTGATATGAGTAGCGGAACGATGTGTTAATATTATGGTAGCTACGGGAGGTATTTACTTCCACGTGTGAATCTGACGAGAATAGAAGACTCTGGAAAGTAAGAGAAAACCCTAATGAGTTGGCTAATAACCCTAGAAGTCTTGTCGGCTCGAGAAGATAATTTATATTAGGTTATTAGCCTCCAAGAGAAGAAGTCGGCCAGAAATAATAATAATATACTGAACAGACACATATCTAGAAGGAGAAGTCGGCCCTAGCAAATCTGACAGAACCAGTATAAATACAGGGCACCAATTCTCATTTGACAGCATCTCAGAATTGCAGTTCCCAGTTTGGTGCACACGTGTGGAGGAGAGCTACAGGTGCAGCTGCAGCAGTAACAAGTTTTCAGTATTGGCTTGAATATCTCTTGGCTAGGGTTTGGACTATCTGATCAGTTTTTTTTTGTGATGCGCTACCCTTTGTTTGGCTATGTAGCCTAGGGTTTGCTTCCGGAGAAATTCTCAGTCAAGGTTAAGGTGCTCGGAGGGTGGCTTCAGCCTATGGTTGGGTGACGAGGGTATCGTCATTTGTAAAACGAGCACACCATCTTCTATATTCTAACAACATGAACCCTGGAAAAGTCTCTTAAGAAATTGCATTACTTCTATAGCCTCTTCGATGCAAGCCTTGGAGTAATCTAAACCTGCACACACTTTTGGCCACTCCTGCACCAGTGATTATCAAAGGGATTTTTTAGCATATGGTGCCCGTGCAGCTAGGAGGCCATTAAACACAAGCTGGTGTGGAAAAGTGACCCCCTACAGTCAAGGTTGTCCTTTAATGACCACAATCTCTAGTGGTAGTTAGTCATCTTAAAGGATGGTAAGCCACTAGCTGAAATAGCTTGGTTTGTAACAAAAAGACTGTTTACAAAAGTGATCAAATATTCAAGGGATTTGTATGACAAGCAATCCAAACAAGGGAGGCTTAGGAGGTTCTAAAAACTGAATTTAATCTTAGTAACTCAGATAAGACAAATAGAATTAGAATTCAGAATTTGATCCCAGATAACCTGTTTCTGAATCTCAAACTGTAAGGGTAGCAAGCTTGGAGGAAAGATTAAAGATGAAACTGAATGAAAAGCAGTTAGCAATACAAGTCAGTCGATGGCTACCAATGGTTCTCATGTAGACCTCGGCTGGATGCAAAGCTAAACAAAATATGGAGACTTAAATCGAAGGAAAAGATGTGGTATGTTAGATTGAAATCTATCTAGAAGGAAGCATACCTGGAACCCAAAAAAACCTGTTTAGCATGGTCATTAATCCATGGCAAGTTTCCTCTAGATCAACACCTGAAGTACTTGGGGGTTCCCTAGCCCAAATGTCCATTGTGTGGCAAAAATGAAACCCTTGAGCATTTATTTTGGTATTGTAAATATGTCAAATCTACCTAGGATTGAGCCCTTAGACTTTGTAATTTGTTGCTAGCGTAATCTATTACTTGGAAAAATGCTTTTACAAGATTCCCTCCCATGGGCCATCGAATTTCACACATTTCAATGGATTAGAGTAGATAATTTATATCATCTATAGAAAACAACAAATGCACAACTCTACACAGAATTTACCTAGCGTGACGGGTTCCTAATTTTTTCCCATCTATATCTACAGATCCAAGTGCAAGCACAGCAGGTGGAGCAGGAAGTGGCACATTTGCGAGTTAATGGACTACTGGACCAGGGCACCATGTATTGTGAACAGAGTACCCCCAAATGACCACTCGCCAGCGCATTCAACCCACTCTAGAGCTTTTCGTGGTTGTCGGCCTTAACACAAGGTAGGACAAGCTGTTTGTGAACATCGGAATGGCGAACGAGCTGGCCTCTACTCTAGGCTGCATAAGTTCTCCAGTTTGACAAGTTTTCGACCATTCCTCTATCCATCTCTAAGCCAAAGCGCCCTAAAGAGCCCAAGCAAGGCAATGATGGACAGGACCTTGTTGCAGCTGAACCTGAGCCTACAGTTGATGGATGGGGACCAACACCTGAGGACAAAGACCCCCCTCCCAACGCGGGCATGATACCAACAATTATTTAATATGACATCTCGCTCTGGCCAACTTCCTAGTTACTTTGTTAATACATGTACGTTTGTCTTGGGGGATATAGTTAAAAGACCATTTAATTTTGATGCAATGCATGGCAAAGTATGACTAGCTAGGTTTTCTTGCCTATCAGATTTAGTTTGTGCTGACTGTCATCACGCCCTTTTTTCTTGTATAAAATACATGTACCATTTTGTAAATATTGATAGAAAGAAGCATTTTATTTAAAAAAAAAAATTCTTATAAATGATGCAAAGACATCTGGAATTTTAACATCACCAAGATACACTTTTTCCTAAAAGCTTGTCCGATCGATCTGAACTGAAATGTGAATACCAAATGTAAACAAAAGAGAACTGCATGTTTGAACTTTGCAGCAAGTATTGGAAGGATTTACTCCAGGATCAAACAACATTGAAAAAGAACTTTCCTGATTACAGGTTTCTTGTGATGAGTTGGATATTTTGTTTAAGAAGTTCGAGGAGCAGTCGCTTCACAAACTGTAAAACATCTTCAATGCTTCCCCAATCTAAAATGTATACCAATAATAACTAAGAAGAAAGCCCATTACATTGGTCGTATCCCTCGAGGATTAGCATTAATAAGTTCTTCTTATAGAGGTTTTCATGGCATTGTAAAGTCCAAATCATAGTATGTAATGAGAAATGTTATAACTCCAAGTACAGTTACTGCATCACCTTTGTTTCTCCTTCACCATCAATGCTCTTCAGTCTCCTTGTAACAAACTCAGCCTCTTTCAGTTTTCCTTCCTCTTGGAGGCTAATAACCAACATTTCGTAGCATCTGAGATCAAGTTTCCTACCCTTTTCTGTCATTCTATAGAAAAGGGAAAATGCCTCCATGGCTTTACCACTGACACAAAGGCCATCGAGGACAGTATTATAATATGCACTATCTAAATAGCAATCCTTTTGCAAAACAAAATCAAGCAGTCTCTGGGCCTCAGGATATTTGTGCTTTTGGCAAAGATCATTGAAGAGTTTGTCCATGTCAGGTAGATAGCCTTTGTCATACAATAATTCAATGCGTTCAAAAGCTTCCTCCGCAAGGTCCTGGCAAAGAAGTGCATTTAAAACCTTGGTGGAAACATCAATGTCTTGTCTCACATCCTTCTCTAGCATAGTTTTCATAACCCTGCTCGCAGCTTGAACTCTACCATTCCTAAAAAGACTGTCAATCAACATGTGGAAAGTAGATGCCATGGGCAAATGACCATGTTCCAACATCCTATCCAATGCGTTCCTCGCATTGGCTGGTTGTCCTTTCTGCAAGAAGCTTTGCATAAGGGCATTATAAGTATCAATATCCGGAGAATAGTTTCTCCGCAGCATTATCTTGAGGAGTTCAAAACCTGCCTCGGGTGTACCCTCTTTGCAATGACCAAGAATCAATATCTTGAAGGTTGAAGGATCCTGAATTCCTTGCTTAAGCAACTGCCGAAAAAGCTTCTCCGCTTTTTCAGTTTTTCCATGTCCACAGAGATGTGAAAACATAGGATTATAGGCAGCAACTAGAGGTACACAACTGCCAGCCTCCAGCAAAATACCCTTCTGTAACAGGTCATCTAAGAGCTCAACTGCCTTATCAAACTCTCCTCTGATGTAAAGGCTCCGAATCATAACACTATAAGTTGCAGAATTGGCGCAAACACCTAACTCTCTCATCTTATAAAAAATCTGCACAACCTCTTCTAAATTCCCGGCATTGCACTGAGCAGTTATCAATATATTATAAGTACAGGTATCCGGCTTGAAGTTACCCTGAATCATCTCCTGAATAATCTTATGCGTCTCCTTCAACCTATTTGCATCACAGAGAGCCTGGATGATGGTATTATATGTAACCTCATTTGGACTCACACCACGGCCAACCATCTCGTTTAGGAGCTTCAACACTTCGTCGACACGGTCCTTCCTGCAGAAACCACGAATCATCGTGGTATAGGTCACAACATTGGGCGCGAGATCAGGGCTCGTCTTACTCATGCCTTTCCACAGCTTATATGCATCTTGAACTCTGCCATTTTTGCAGAGCCCGTCGAGAAGAGTATTGTATGTGACAATATCAGGGCTGCATTCCCTCTTCCTCATGTCCAGAAAGAACCCCAAAGCTGCATCCACCTTGGAAGACAGACAAAACCCTCTGATGAGAATATTGTAAGTGTAAACATCAGGAAAAATCCCCTCACTCACCATGGTTGTATAATACTTCTTGGCCATGTTAGTTCTCCCTCTCTTCAAGAGCACAGAGAAGAGATTATTATAGGTCAGAACAGTGGGTGGAACCCCAAGCTCTTTCATTTTCTTAAAAATTCCAATGGAATCCTGAATTACTCCTGCTCTTCCATAGCTCCTGATCAAACTATTGAAAACACAATCCTCCCATACAACTCCATTGTTGGGCATGCCAAATAACAGAGCTCTTGCTGAATTCAGGTGCCTACCACGGCCTAATATTTCCAATATCTTAAAATAGGTTTGTATGTTGTGTTTGAATCCATTGGCTTGGGTCCAGTTGAAGAAGCGGTAGGCTTGCAGGGAAGTTTTTGAATCGGAGAGAATGTCTAAGACCGTGGCGGTTGTTAAGTTTGGAGCTGCCGAGCTCAGCTGGTTTTCTACCTCTGTTGTCCACGGTTTTGTAGCCAATATTCTGCATATAACTTCCACTGGGTTTTGGGGGGTTATGGACATACCTAGTTCTGATTCTGTTTTTTCTGCCGTTATCTCATCTTTAATATGGTAAGATATGATACAGAGAGACCTGCTCCTGATGCCAAGCTCGACAGTCCGAATTAAATGTTCCATCCATGACGAGATCAAGCCCTTCGGCAGCATCATCTCGAACTTGTCAAATTGTTTTCATCGCTGCAAATTGATGTGGTTAGCAAATTGTGGCATTAATCAATAATCTTTCATCCGTAAAATTCATCATTCACTCGGCATCATGTTCATTTCATTTAAATATAAAACGATGAGCAATACAGGTAGTCCAAACCATAATTTTAAAAACCGGAACCGGTAATTAACTGGTCGAACCGGTTTCATTGATCCGATTATTTAAAAAATACATAAAATATTTAAATTTTAACCCAAAAAAAATTAAAAAAATAAATAAGATATTAAATCATGTTTAGATTATTTAAAAAATACATAAAATATTTAAATTTTAACCACAAAAAAAAAAAAAGATTTTAAATCATGTTTCCAAAGCATTAGAGACAATTAGAGACAATATATCCAAAGTATGCTCATGAATATATCAAAATGGCATCAAGTGCAATACATATCTAGAGATCGGAACATAAATACATAATCAAGGAGACTCTAAGCTTCTAAATGACCTCAACCCTCTATAGACTACAACCACAAATAACATATTAGCAAGAGTCAAGACTACAAGTCACTATATCATTGATCAACATGATCAATGCTCAATCATCACTACTGCTAGAAGTAGAAATGGCATGAGCATCATCACCCTCAACATCATCATCTGTCTCTGACTCGAACTTGAACTCGGCCTCAGACTCATCACCATCAGGGACATCTATGACTATAGGCTCTAAAGTTGCACTAGCTCTAGTAGTATGAGTACGATGAGACACACAAGGTATACGACTACCCCTGCCTATAGTTCCACTAGGGCCTGCCATGTCTGACTCAAGAATCGGACCGCAGGGCCCTAATAGTGGATCTACATCCATCTGAACCTGCCCTGCCTCATCCACCTCCAAGTCATAGTCAACATCAAACTCTGGTGGGTGAGTTTCCACTACCCAATCTGAAGTTGGATCAACATCATCCAACACAATGGGATCTGAATCAAGTCTTTTGTTCAACAATTGGTTGCGCCTTAGTCGGAGGTTGTACTGCACGAAGACTAGATCATTTCACCGTTTCTGTTCTAAAAGGTTTCTCTTCTTCGTGTGAATCCTCTCAAAGACAGACCAATTGTGCTCACACCCGGAAGCACTGCAAGTTTGACTCAACACTCTAATTGCAAACTTTTGCAATTGAGGACATTGGCTAGCAAATGACTCCCACCAGTTTGCTGCAAAAAACATAGTTAGTCAAGTTAGTTCTTTGAAGTAATAAATTCTAAAGTATATAAAATTTAAAGTTTAAAGTTTAAACAATTGAACTTTAAACTTTGGAATTGTTACCTAACTCATCCACATCCCTTGCAATCTTTGCTAGGTTCTTGTTGAAGGTACCTATGGCTCTAGTGAAAGAAGTGATATGTCGGTGTATCTCCAACTGCTCACTCTTAGAAGGGGCCATGCACTCAAGGCACTCATACAAGCCATCTCTAACTGTTAAGAACCAAATATCAATATAGCATAGATAAACCTCAGAAAAAGTACTCAACGCCTTGAAAAAGAGATAATTTCAGATAATAAGCCTCTTTGAGGGGGCAACCTCCTTTTACCCCACTTAAATGTTCAAGTACAAGATGATTCCAAATGAAAATGTCTCATTGGTATATATAGGAGACTAGGAGGTATAATTACAACTAATGGCCTAAAGCCGACATAAATAAAATAACATTGCTAATATAATATGCCCCAATTAAGGGGTAATGAGTCAATATTAGGGCTTAACATGCCTCTCCCCTTGAGACAAGTGTTGTCCTCAACGCTTGAGTAACTCTAGATGCTTCTATATAAAAGATTCATCTTCCCAAGTGGAATCTTCAGCCGGTAGTTTCCTCCATTTAATGAGATACTCTGAAATGGATCTATTCCTGAGCTGACGAATTCTTATGTCAGTGATGGCTTCAGGCTCCAATATGATTTTTCCTTCCTCGTCAAGTTCTGGCAATATAGTTTGAACTGAGATCTTGTCGCCTATAACCTTCTTTAAGCATGAAACATGGAAAACTGGGTGTACTCGTGAAGATGCAGATGGCCTAAAGCCGACATAAATAAAATAACATTGAGCACATAATATGCCCCAATTAAGGGTAATGAGTCAATATTAGGCTTACCATGCCTCTCCCCTTGAGAGACAAGTGTGTTGTCCCCAACGCTATAACTCTAGATGCTCTATATAAAAGATTCATCTTCCAAGTGGAATCTTCACCCTGTAGTTTCCATTTAATGAGATACTCCTAAATGGATCTATTCCTCAACTATCGAATTCTTATGTCGGTGATGGCTTCAAGTTCCAATACGATTTTTCCTTCCTCGCCAAGTTCGCAATATAGTTTGAACTGAGATCTTGTCATTTATAACCTCTTTTAAGCATGAAACATGGAAAACCTGAGTGTACTGTGAAGATGCAACCCAATTTTGTATGCCATAGTACCAATCTTTTGCAACACTTTATAAGGGCTATAGTACTTTGATGATAATTCTATTATCCCTTGGCTTGCTTGAGGGACATCTCTGCTTGTATGGTTGTAGTCTTAAAAATACCCAATCCCCCACTTCAAAACTTCTTTCACTACTTATAAGTTGATCTCTTTGTTGTTCTTCATGCATTTTGTGCCATGGTCGTTGTCCTTTAAGATTTGGAGAACTTGTTGTTGGATTACTCATGTGATCTTCCACGCTTGAACCTTATATTTTTCTTTTAGAGAAGAAGTGATGGAAGGAGGGTGGTATCCATAGTGCCATAAATGGTGGCCATTTTTGTTGCAAGATGAAAGGAAGTGTTATACCACCATTTCGCCAAGGCAACCATTTGAACCATTGAGTTTGTTTATCGCAGACAAAGCAATGAAGGTGCAGCCTTCCTTTACATTTGTTCACTATCTCGGCTTGTCCATCGATTGAGGATGATAGACAGCCATGAGCCAATTGAGTACTCAAAAAAAGAAAATAATTCTGTACAAAAAATGTCCAAAGGAAGATGGGATCGCTATTTCATAAGGCACAATCTTTGGGCTTCCATGTAGCTTTTGAACTCTGCTCCATGAATGCGTGTATAAATCAGTACTAGCTAAGGGATGTGAGAGGGTGTACAAAAGTAAAAGGTGATTTGGTCGTACTATATCAACAATCACCATGATGACACTCTTTTCCTTTCCCACTTTGGTAAACCTATAATCAAATCCATGGAAACCTCCTCCCAATGTCAATTTGATGGATAATGGTTGTAAAGACCTAGGGTCTTAGTTGTTTCCACCTTTATTTGTTGGCAAACCAAACATTCGCCACAAACCTTTGAACATCGGGCCAAGGCCATCCCAAAAAAACTCTTCTTGACTCTATGGTAGGTAAAAATCCTGAGTGCCCTCCTAACCTGGAGAGGCAATTCCAATAGTACTCTTTTACTCTGAGTTGGGAGTTCTTACATAAATAATGCGATCTTTGTACCATAGTGAATCATTTTTCCATGTAAATGTATCTCGATCAGTAATCGGAACTCACGCAACCTTTGAATGAGTCCACACTTTTCGGCCATTATTTCATTCATCCATCAGTTTCTATTATCATATCAAGTTGGATTATCGAGATAGAACAAAGAAAGGTCTCAACATCTCATCCTTTCCTTGAGAGTGCATCCGCCACAACATTTTGCTTCCTCTTTATAGATGATTTCAAAATCATAACCAATATCTTGGCTACCCATTTTGTTGTTCTCTTTGAAGATAGTCTTTGTTCCAAGAAGTATTTAAGACTATCATGATCTGCTTTGACCTTGAAGTGCTTACCTATTAGGTATGACGCCTATCTCTTCAATGCATGGTATTGCATCCTTCTTTTCTCATAAATGGGTTTGTGTAAGTCCTTTCCCTTGAGTGGTCGACTTTCTCAAAAGCCAGTCTTCCTTCTTGCATTAGGACAACACCAATTTCATTTCCCGAGGCATCACATCCCACACTAAAGGTTTTTTTGAAGTCCGGAGTGGTCAAGACAAGTAGCCTTTCACATCACCTCTTTTATTTGTTCAAAATCTTTAGTTTTCTCCGGAGTCCATGAAAATGCATCCTTCTTAGTTAGTGCTTCAAAGGTGTCTCTCTATTCTTCCATAGTTTCGAACAACCTATGGTAGTAACTGTCAAACCCAAAAACTCTAAGATCTTTTTAATGTTTTGGGAATCAGCCACCATCATGGCCTTAATCTTGTTAGGGTCTACCTGGACACCTTCCTGAGATACCATGACCCAAATACCTGCACCTCCTTTACTCCAAAGAAACATTTGGATGGTTTTGGCATATAGTTGTTGCTCCCTTTGTAGTAGCTTTTGTAGCACCTTTGTCAACATGTCACACATGATCCCTCCCAAGACTTGCTATATAGATTAGTATATCATCAAAAAAACTAACAAAAAATTTCTAAGGAAGGTATTTAAAATGGAATTCATCAACTCTTTGAATGTGGAAGGTGCATTTGTAAGGCCAAAAAGGCATGACCAAAAAAATTCATAACTACTTCATGAGTTCGAATGTTGTTTTGGGGATATATACTTCCTTCATTCTCGATCCGATGATACCCCCGAATCTAAGATCCAATTTTTGTGAAATAGATTGCTCCATGTAGTTCATCTAACAATTCATCATGATGGGAATGTCTCATTCATTAGTGATCTTGTTGAGCTCTCTATAACTTGACACATACGCCATGAGCTATCTTTCTTTGAATACCATTACCACTCTGTGCAGAAGAACTTTTAATAGGGTCTAATAATGTCAATTTCTAACATTTCTTCAACCATGCTTCACTTCACTTTCTGGGCATAAGGGTATCTCAGATGGCCTCGATAGCTAGGAGGAACACTCCCATGAATTAGGTGAATTTCATGATCAAGGATTTCGAGGGTGGAAGACCTTTGAGAATATTTCCAAATGCTTTGGAATGCTTATCAAAGATCCCTTTGAGATATTGAGGAATAAATGGCTTTAGATGTTTGAACATCTAGTGAGCATAGTTGTGCAATAACGCCTTTGATGCCCCTTTTCAACAATTTTGTCATGCCGCTAGAGCTCATCACCTTACCTGTGTTTCGATACCTCTCTTAACTCAATTTCCTTTTCCTTCCAATGAAAATTTCATGAAAGTTCTAGAAAATTAAAAGCCATCAAGGTTCGTAATGATTGTAACCATTGATTCCTAGTACAACATCTGCACCACCTATGGGTATATAGTAACCATTCGACTATTCATTACATATGCCCCCATAAGATTGATCTTATTGCATTTTCCCCGAAAGCAATTGATAGTTCCTCCATCTCAATCATTACTTGAAACTCCTGCTGGATATACAAAGCAATTGAGATCTTTAGCTAATTTATAGTGAATGAAATTATGAGAATCAATTAATCAATTAGGATTATTACCTTTTTCTTTTGATGTATCCTTCGATCTTGAGGGGTTTGAGGAGTGCTAATCTACCAATGCATTACATCATATCGTGGGATTCAACTCGCATTTAAATTGCTTCTACATTTTGATCTTGAGATGGTTCTTGTTCTTGTTCTTCTTCCTCTCACAATATATGTAGCCAATTTCTCTCACCACACTTATGTCCCTTTACCTGTGACTTGCTGTCACAATTAAAACATAAACCTTTGCTTTTCTTTCCCTCCAATTGTTGAGGTGTTAACCTTGTAGGTTGAGGTGTGTTTTAGAAGAAGGAGTTGTTCTCTCATAGATGTTAGGATTGGTCCTCTAATAGCCATAGCCATATTTTACTTTCAACATTTCTGCCACTCCAAATGCATTCTCCAATGATTTGGGTTCCCAAAGGAGAACCCCATGCTGAATGTGTTATCCTTTAAAAGTTCCTATGAATACATCAATCAAGTGCCTTATCCTGGAATATCGCTACCTTTATATTCAATCTTGAAGTTCTCAATGTGCTCATGAATCGAACCCTTTGTTTGAGATTTATCAATTGGCTAAAGAAGGTATTGCTCCTGTATCCCTCATAGTGCGCTATCATTTCTTCCGGGTGGAAAATCGTCCGCTTCCAGCGACGGCACGTTCGCCCGTTCACACACCACGTAGGTTCCCATGAGCCAGTCTATACTTACTCATAGTGTGCTATCATTTCTTCCGTGAAAATTGTCCAAGTGACGAGTGATTTGCGAGAACAAAGCCATCGATACCATACAAATTGATTAGGTTCTAAATATAAAGAAGCAATGCGTACATTTTGTGTATGTGGCATATTATGGAGATCAAAGAATTGCTCCATCTGAAGTATCCATGTGATTGGGTCCTTGTCATCGAACTTCCTCATATCAATCTTAGGAACGTGGTTGGTCTTCAAGCCAAAGTTGGATTTTCTCCATTCTTGATTCACCTTCCTTGTGTCCTCATCATGAATTTCATGGGATGCATTTTCACTTTCAGGTGTCTTCTCTGTTACGAAAATTTTCAATACTTCTATGATCTCCCCTTTTAAACCATCCATGTTAGTATCCAACTTAGCTTCCATTGAATCCATCTTCTTTTGTAGTTCATTTATGTCCCTACGTATTTCTTCACCTTCATCAAGAGTCCAAGTAGGATTTTCTGGAGGCTTATTTGGTGTAGAAGGTCCCTTTTTTGGTGGCATGTTGGCCAAGTATCACTTTGGAACCTTGATTTTGAGGTGGTTCTACTAGATAATATTTCTTCTATTGTATCTCCCAGGTTTCGACCCTTCTGGGTATGAAAATTTCTTTTATGTAGTTCTCTGATATTTCTTCTCTGCAATGCGAAAGGTCTGATCAAAATTGGATGTGCCAAGTGGAATTTACGGTAACTTCCCCACAACTTGCTGATTTTTGGTCTTTCCAGAAGATCTCACTTGTATAGCATGCCCCTCACAAAATAATTGATATGAAATTCTAAAAATCGCACCATAAATACTACAGACTGTCCACGATCCAATGAAACTAGTCCCACTCAATTTGAATACTCTAGGAAGAAGTTATGATTGTTTTACCTGGAACACCTTCTTGAGACTAGTCAATAGAACTAGTCAGATACCCTATCTTACACATGGTGTATCTACAAATTTAAGATGAACCAAAAGATGAAATTTTTACCACAGATACCTTACTTATTTTTGTAAATATCCTCTGGAGTTCAGGGTCTGAAACGTTACAGAAATGTTTTTATAGCGAAAATTCCGCAATGACTCAGTTCAGGATGATTCCATAACCCTATCTTGTATAGGTTGTATCTCCCAAAGTATAAGGCCTCAGGAGCTGAATTTTGAACCCAAGGTACCTTGATCCGTCTACTAAATACCCTCCAAGCCGTTCCTTCTGAAATGTTGTAGAAAAAAAGTTATTGTTAAAATTCCAAGGTGTCTCAGATGTAGCAGTGAAACCCCAAGACCTTGAGCTCTGATACCATATGTTAAGAACCAAATATCAATATAGCATAGATAAACCTCAGAAAAAGTACTCAACGCCTTGAAAAAGAGATAATTTCAGATAATAAGACTCTTTGAGGGGGCAACCTCCTTTTACCCCACTTAAATGTTCAAGTACAAGATGATTCCAAATGAAAATGTCTCCTTGGTATATATAGGAGACCAGGAGGTATAATTACAACTAATGGACTAAATCCGACATAAATAAAATAACATTACTAATATAATATGCCCCAATTAAGGGGTAATGAGCCAATATTAGGGCTTAACACTAACCTCGTCAAATCTTCTCCATGTTGATATTTGTAATGATACTTTCGGTTCAGGAAATACCTAGCTGCATGTATAGGGCGATGAAGTTGATTGTTCCATCTACAATCAATGATCTCCCAAATAGGCCCATACTTGGTTACTCCATCCTTGTATGTTTCCCTTATTTTCTCCTTTGTCTGATCCATAGCCTCATAAATGTAACCCATGGCCAATTTTTCCCCATCCACTAGCCACAACACCGTAACAAGTGGCTCGACAATTTTCACAATGGCTCTTATATCAATGTGTTTTACCATCTATTGGATGAATACATTTTGACAAGTATGGTCATCTCATACCTCCATTTAATAGTGTATTCCATTAATTTGTGGATGTTGTGTATATGGAATTCCATTCACTAGTGAAAGCATCATACATAACACTGCATATTGGGAAGACATTATATATAGGAGCATTGCCTTGTATTAAAACTCTAAGTTGAAGCTTCAATGCGTGTGTGTATATATATATGAAACCTAGAAGTGAACATGTCCTAAACCAAATGAATGTCATTGCATACATGAATGCATCTAGTTATGTTCAGGATTGAGATTATGCGCGTGGAACTTAGAGGTAACATCATCTCATAACAAGTGAATGATCAGTGCGTTGAGTCTTTTATTCAAGCATTATATGGTAGCACACTCTGAATGCAAGACAACACATAAACAAATATTTGAATACAATTTTCTTGTTTTTCCATTACATAAACCATTAAGGATATTATTGTTGTGGATGGGAATGTGTTAGATTATGTTGTCATTGATGCCAATGGTTTGATTGATTGATGTCAAGTGATTGATTGATTTCATAGGACTGGTTGATTGATGATTGATGTAATGTAATATGTATTGTCCTTGATGAGAATGCATAGATGAAAATGGATCAATGAGTTGTCATTGATATGATGAAGATCAATGAGTTGTCATTGATACATGATGAAGATGGATCGATGTGGTTTCATTGGTATATGATGCATTGTTGGAAAAATGTATAGATGACTCATTATTGTCTTATCATGATTGATAAGGTGCACAAATGGATGAACTCCAAAGTGGTCCCCTAATGGTGAAAGCCCTCACGGGAAGACGCTCTGCGGATTGAGTTATCCTAGAAGAATGGTTGGAGGACCCATGCTTGTATGTGGAATAATGAGATGAAGATAAATGAATTTGTTGGTCAAACTATCCTAGATGGATAGTGTTTGTCATGCCATTTCCGTTGGTATGTGAAATGTCACATAACTCCTCACGGTTTGAGAGTTATGACCTTATGAAGTTGGAAGACCCCCATATGAAGGCTTGAAGCCCCAAAAGGTCAAAGAAGTCAAAGTGCTTGAAAAGAAGAAATCATTATTTAAATGATAAAGTCAAGTGAGAAAGTCAAGGTGGATTATTTAAATAATAAAGTAAGGTGATAAAATCAAGAAGGAATATTTAAATGATAAAATATTGGAGAAATTTCTAAAGTGGTTAACCCTAAAATAAGGAAAATAGGTTAAGTGACCTAGAAATGGGTTAAGTAACCTAAAAATGGGTTAAGTGACCTAGAGGATGAAAGTATAAATAAGATAGCTATGGTCTCTTATAGATCATCCTTTGTGTGGATCAATGGAGAGCTTCTTGTGAGATTATCTTGTGGAGTATTGATGGAGAGCTTCTTGTGAGAGCATCTTTGGTATGGATCTCTTGAGCATGATTGAAGCTCTATTCTGAGAAAGAGAGCATGAGGAGGATCTCATGGACGCATCAAAGTTTTGGCAATGTCAGAGATCTTGATGGAAAAATTCTCGTAACTTTAGAAACCCTAGTTTTTGATGCATACACGGGTTGTCTGTGTATAGGGTGCTTATACATTGAGGTATACGCGGGCTGACTGTGTATAGGGTGAGTATGTATGCGGGTTGTATGAGGATAGGGAGCGTATAGTGGATAGAATGGTGAAGACTTGTGTTTGAGTTGGTGCCAAGCTCTTGAATGATTAGGCAGGTTCCAGATCTTTCAGGTTTGAGTTGGTGCCAAGCTCTCAAATGATGAGGCTGGTTCCAGATCTACATTCTATGACCTCGACTATCATCAATCGGTAATCCACTGGTATGATTACATTATTGTCTTTATAGATACCTTTGTTTGATATGTTGTGAATGCTTAGGGAATTCTTGGTATGACTTCTATGATATGGTTCAGTTTGGATGATTTGGTTGATGGAGTGAGCAATACTCTTTGGATTCAGTGGTGACATGATTGCTATGGTATACTAGATGTTTATACATGTTTGAGATAGCACTCATATTGATCTATTGTGGAGCATGAGCAGGCTATTGGAGAGCTTGGAGATGTTGTGACTGGCTGGTGGTCAGATTGGTGGTCAGATTGGACAGTCAGAGATAGAACATAATGATATATTGGTTGCAGACAGTCTGAGTTGATATTGAAGGATAAACCCTAAAAACTCAGAAGGTATATGTAGGCTACTGTATACACTGGATGCGTACATACACGTGTTGTAGTGATCCAAAGCGCGTGCACACGCGGGCTGCACTACTGACATGTCATGTACATGTTGACAGATTGATATATGTGGAGGATTGTTGCCTCATCTCAGTTGGTGCTGAGGGTGTAAGTTGAGTCTTGCATTATAGAGCTGGTGCTCTTGTATAGTTGTACTCTATTCAATTGTTGTTGATAAACCCCCAGATTGTTGTCCATAATAAAATGAAAAATTGTACATACGTCTTGTGTCATTTGTGTTTCTTGCGATGATGACTTGTTGATGATATATTGCTGATATATGTTCACATCTAACTGGTTATAAATGGCAACAATGGGTAATGAATAAATGTTGAATGTTAATTAAGGAGTTTTGTGTAAGAGGAAAGTTTTTTGGAAAAAGAGCCCCACATTCATTCACCCCCCTCTAAGTGTGGTAGGTGTGTCCAACAATTGGTATCAGAGCGGGCCTTCACTACAAGCCTTAACAAGCTTGAAGGATATCCATAGACACACAAATGGATGATGAAGTTCCAATCATTGATGAGGA
>SNQJ01S0079826.1:0-11574 GCA_010110895.2 Picea sitchensis
TGTTCTTGAGCATGATATTTCATCCAATCTTAAAGAGATAATTACAGGGTCCTCTCAGCAAAAAGAAACCTCTTCTTCATCTTCTTTGAATTCCTCACCCACCAAACCTACAGAAGGTGTTTTCTACACTCATACTAATCTGCTTGTTCTTGAATATATTTTACATGATCTGTCCTCTAGGGGAGAAGAAAGTTTAGCCTTGTTGCTTGGTCAGTTTTATAAGGCCTCTTATTTTTCACCCATTTCTGAAAATTCTGCTCAAAGTGAAGTGAGACAACCATTTTATTTTAACTCAGTCATCCCATCTCAACCTTCATCTCCTGCAAATTCTTCTTCTGTATCAACCCCCAAGACTGCCCCTTTAACCAAGATGGAACATATTTTGGCAAATAGGTGTGCTCCAATTGTCTTGCCCAATCCCTTATCTGCTATGCCAACTGGAGATTATCATAAATATATGCCAAAGTTTACTGGAGCGGGGGATTATACTGCTGAAGAACATATTGAAGCTTTTTATGTTTATGTTGAAAATATTAACATTTCAAAAGAAGATGTGTGGACCAGATTTTTGTTCAGATTTTGGATGGCCAAGCCCGGAAATGGTTCAAAGAGCTACCGACAAATTCAGTCACAGGTATTGAACAATTAGATGAGGTATTCTTAAAACACTGGGGAGAAAGAAGAGATCTACTATATTACATTTCTGAGTTTGGAAACTTAAGGAGAGAAGCTGGAGAGTCGGTCTCAGACTTCATCAAAAGGTTTAATAGAATGTTTGGCAAGATCCCTACAAAGATCAAACCAAGTGATGCATCGACAAAGATCACATTCTCTGCTGCCTTCGATCTATATTTTTGTCTAATCCTCAGAGAAAGAAGATCAGCCACACTTGCTTTAATGCAACATGCTTCCCTCGAAGTTGAATCAAACATTATGGCATCTCATAAGCTCAAAGGAAAAGTCGAGAGAAAGAAGTCTATTGTTGATCCCTCTTCTTCTTCTAATAGTAAAATGGAAAAGATGGCAAAGATGTTGGACAAATTGACATCTGAAATGTCAAAATTGAAGATCCAGAATCAGCAACCAGCAAGGACAAAAGAGCCAAATGATTTTGTCCCGAGAAATCTGAATGCTTTCCCTTATAGAAGGAACAATCAACAAGTCCAGATCCTTCAGAGAGACAAGAATGCAGCTGATGATCAGAGAATCAAACCCCCTTTTCAAAATGCAATGTTAGAAGAAGAACAACAACCATCTCATGATGAAGTTGAAGAAGCAGATGAGATAAATTGTTTTGGTGACGAAAATGATTCCTCCTTTTTGACACAAGTAGATTATGAAGAATCCCTGATGGACCAACAAATTCACGAGGCAAGTATTGAAGAATCTGTCTACCTGACGGATGATCAGAAAGGTTATAATTTAAGATCCAAAAATGTTGTCCCTAAACCATTGCTCATTGCTCCTGTGAAGAATAAAGAAGTTGTTGCTCTTGTGAAGAATAAAGAAGTTGCTGCCAAACAGCCTGCTGCTCCTGTAAAACAAACCTCCACTCCTGCAAAACAACAGCAGAAGAAAACACAACCCCTAGCCAAGGAGCAAGTCATTCTCAAAGCTCCTTCCAACGAGGTAAAAGCTTCTAATAAATCAACTTTCTCTTTTAATTTTGAATTAGAAATTCAGAAAGTAAAGATACCTATGCCATTAACTGAACTCATGAAGAATGATATCTTTAAGTCTGCCATCCTGAAGTCCCTTGAAACAAAGACCTCTTCATCTGCTGATTTTGTAAACCTACAAGATGAAAAGCCAACAGTAACCATAGGGCCTATGATAGAAGACCGAGATGATTCTTTTCCACCATTCTATATATCCCTAAATGTCCATGATAAGATCCTCCACAACTGCTTGCTTGATTCAGGAGCATCACATAATCTTATGCCCAAAGTAGTGATGGATGATCTTGGGCTTGAGGTCACCAAACCATATCATGATCTCTTCTCGTTTGACTCTAGGAAAGTCAGATGCCTTGGCCTCATAAAATACATTGTTATAAACCTTGCCCAATTGCCAATGAGAAGCATGGTAATGGATGTGGTGGTTGCTGATATCCCACCCAAGTTCGGACTCCTCTTGTCTCATCCATGGAGAAAAAGGTTAGGAGGTACCTTGAAGATGGATCTTTCGTATGCTACGATCTCGGTGTTTGGAGGAGAGCTAAAAAGAATTTACAGAGAGAATCAACTTGCCTACATCATCAGCGATGCAAAAAATTCTGTAAATCATCCTATTTATGTCGTGGATACAGATTTTGGTTCATGCATTCTTCAAATAGATGATTCTCAATCAACTCCTATGCAGCTTTTGAAGCCCACTAAACAACAAACTAATGATAAGAGCGTTTCAGTTTAGACCATGTATTTTGATGGGGCCAGTACCAAAGATTCAACAGGTGCAGGGGTAGTTTTGATTTCTCCTTCAAAGGAGACTATACATTTGTCTTTTAAGCTCGATTTCAGAACTACTAACAACATAGCAGAGTATGAGGCCTTGCTGTTGGGATTAAATTCAACTAAGGAGATGGGGATAAAAGGTTTAAAGGTGTTCGGAGATGCGGATCTCATCATACAACAAGTAAACAGTACCTTCCAAGCAAAGCATGTTAGATTGAAAGCCTACAGGGATGAGGTATGGAAAATTATAGATTCTTTTTCCATTTTTGATATTTCTTATATACCCAGGGATATGAATCATCTTGACGATTCCCTTGCTGTTTCAGACAGCATGTTTATTCCTCCCATGCCCCCTAGTCTCAATTATGAAATCCAAGTCAAATATAGGCCATCTTTGCCCGACAATATTAAATACTGGAAAGTTTTTGAGGATGATGATGAACTTAATATATTTCTTCAAGTGGTAGATGAGTTTTCTGATATGCACGTTGAACAACAGAATCTAAATGTAGAGGAATCCCAAAAGCCTAAGCTAAAACAAAAATTGGGTCAGCATGATATTGTTCAGCTACCTAACAATTATATACCTCGAGGTTTGGTACCTCTCGAAAAGCTATTTGATCACAATGATGTCCCCTACAAGACAGACAAAAAGGAGAAAGATCTTGTTGTTCATGAGCACAACATAGGGGGAGAAAGCCAGCCTAAATTCATAAATCTATCCTCTGAATTGACTGCTGATCAGAAGTCTGAATATTGCAGCATTTTGAAAGAATTTTCTCATGTTTTTTCTTGGAAATATAGTGATCTGAAGACTTATGACCCTGATATCATTCAACACAAGATCCCTCTTGAGAATGACACCATCCCTTTCAAACAAAATCTCAGACCTATCAGTCCTCTTCTTTTGCCTATGATTGAAAGAGAAATCAAAAAGCTTCTTGATGCTAAGATCATAATCCCTTTGAGATACTCCAAATGGATTGCAAATCTAATAATAGTGAGAAAGAAAAATGGTGAGGTCAGGTTATGTGTGGACTTTATAAACTTAAACAGATGCTCTAAGAAAGAAAACTATCCCCTACCTAAAATGGAACATTTGCTGCAAAGAATTTCAGGGGCTACTATCATGTTTTTCCTAGATGGTTTTTCCAGCTATAACCAGATTTCTGTCCATCCTGATGACCAAGAGAAGACTGAATTTACTACTCCTTGGGGTACCTTTATGTACGCCAAAATGCCATTTGGATTAATGAATGTCGGGGCCACGTTTCAAAGGGCCATGGACATAGATTTCATGGGTGAGAAGGACAAGTTTGTCCTCATATATCTTGATGACATCACAGTTTATTCCAGCAGCCATGAGGAGCATCTAAAGCATTTAAAAAGAGTGTTTTTGAAGTGCAGGCAGTTCAGAATCTCATTGAATCCCAAAAAGTCCCATTTTGCTCTCAGGAAAGGTAAGCTCTTAGGCCACATTGTCTCGACAGAAGGTGTAAAAATTGATCCAGCTCGGGTGGAATCAATTCAGAGGTTGTCCTTGCCAAGGTCGAAAAAGGATATTCAATCGTTGCTCGGTAAGATTAATTTTGTTAGAAGATTTGTTCCAAATTTTGTCGAGTTAGTAAAACAAATAACATGTATGCTGAAAAAGGGGTCTGAGATAAAATGGATAGACAACGCAAGGAATTCATTTCAGGATATCAAACAGGTTATCATGGAATATCTGACTCTGATTAGTCCGGATTACAGTAAGATTTTCTACATTTTTTCCTTTTCTTCTTATGACACAGTGGCAACAATCCTGTTACAGAAAGATGATGACAATATGGATCACCTAGTTGCTTTCTTCAACAAAACACTCAGAGATGCTGAACTAAGGTATGATCCTATTGAAAAACAAGCCTATGCTCTCATAAAATCTTTAAAATCTTTCAGAATTTATATCCTCCACTCAAAAGTCATTGCATATGTTCCTTCACCCTCCGTGAAAGATGTTTTGACTCAGCTTGATATTGATGGAAAGATAGCTAAATGGATTGAAAAGTTGATCGAGTTCAACATTGAAGTAAATCCCACCAAATTGGTAAAAGGCCAAGGCCTTGCTAAGATTTTGATGGAGGAAAATCATGAGCTGCTGGACATAAATTTCATAGGAGAAAATTCAATGAATTTGCAGATAGAGCTGGCAGCAGATGGACATCATAACAATCAACAAGTGGCAGAGCACTTGTCTTCTTGTGAATGGTACTCAGGTATTATACATTTTTTTCAAAAGCTAGAAGTTCCTCCTGAACTCAGTATGACTCAAGCCTGAGCCCTTAAACTCAGATCCATCAAATTATGCATTTACAATAATCTGTTATATTGGAAAGACCCTGCTGGTTTGCTACTCATATGTTTAGACAAAGAAGAGTTAGTGGAAGTTACACATGAGTTTCATTCAAGTGTTTGTGGAGGTCATCATTACTAGAAGACCACTATTCATAAAATTCTAAAGGATGGATACTATTGGCCTTTCCTTTTCTCAGATGTGTGTGACTTCATCAAAGCTTGTGACAAATGTCAAAGATTTACAGGAAAACAACAGCTAAAATCTTTTCCCCTGAGACCTATAGTAGTGAATGGCCCTTTTTCAGCAGTGGGGTTTAGATTTTATAGGTGAGATAAATCCTTCATCTAGTGGTCAACATAAGTGGATCTTAGTAGCCACAAATTATTTTACAGAATGGATAGAGGCAATTCCCACCTGGAACGCCACTCACCAGGTTGTCATGAAGTTTCTTTATGAAAATATCTTTAGCAGATTCGGTTGTCCCAAAAGGTTGGTAATAGATAATGAAACAACATTCAAAGTAGAGGCATTGGTAGATATGTGTGAATCAATGGGCATCCAGTTGGTACATTCGACCCCCTACTACCCTCAAGGTAATGGCCTGGCCGAATAATCCAATAAGAGCTTAATCAAAATCATCAGAAAACTGTTAGAGGAAAACAAAAAGAATTGGGATTCTAAATTGAAATTTTCTGTGGGCAGATAGAGTAACAATCAAAAAGTCCATAGGAACCTTTCCATTCAAATTGGTCTATGGGACTGATGCCATTTTTCCTGTTCAGTTAATTTTACCAGTGGCTAGATTCTTTCAGGAAGAGCAAACCGAGTCGAATGATATGGTAAGAAGAATGCTTGATTTGGTGGAACTGCAGCAGGCCCACGAACAGTTAGTGGACAGATCATAGGCTCATCAAAAGAAGATCAAAGATACTTTTGACAGAAAGGCAAAGGTGGATAATTTTCAGGTTGGTGACTGGGTGCTGAAATGGGATGCTCTCAAACAGGATAAAGGCAAGCATAACAAGTTCGATTCTTTGTGGACCGACCCTTTCATGATAACTCAAGTACAGAACAACAACACATTCATTCTACAGAATCTGGGAGGTGAAGAAATGTTCGGTGGCCCAGTAAATGAGCGATTTTTGAAATTCTATTTTGTCTAAGGCTGTGAATTATGGACACTGTAATTTTAGTTTTAGTCTTTATTTTTACAGAATAACTCCATGCCCAATGGAAACACTAGCAGATAGTTTTTAGTTTTATTTTCAAGAAAGGCATTGGTTCTGTGGTTCTTGAAACCTCACAGGGAGGCGTTCATCCTCAATAGGAGCCAGTGTTATCTCCTCAAATAAATTGGTGAAATTTTTTCTTTTGAGGTGATAGGTTGTGGTCCAAAATTTATTCCTAAATTTTTGTAGCTAGGTTAGAGAGTCTATTTTCTATAAATAAGCTTAGAAAGAACTTTTGATTTGGTTTGGTCAAGAAAAATACAGAATCTCAGGTTTCGGTGGTTTAGGCGAGCCTGAAACACGCTCATTAACCACCGAAAGCCTTTGTTCCCGGTAGTTAAGAGAGAAAAGCAAAAGTGCGGTTAACTATCGAAAATATTACAACAAGAAAAATGAAAAGCCCGTGCTTTCGCATGAGCCAGTTGTCAATTAGCGCAATGATGGAAACGTAACCACCGAAAGCTCATGAAGGTGGTAAGGTATGCACGTTCTGATTATATCTATCCGAAGATTGAGATACTGTTGTCCTTTCAACTACATTTGTCTTTTCAAAATTAAGACTCGACGATGATACAAAAATTCATGCGTGTTGCCCGACTAACATAAATGATTAGTCATGTAGCCTCTCACCATTTCTAGTCACGAGTACAAAATCCATTATGACCCCGTTAAATATCTGATTTAATCTCCATTAATTATCAATTTGAATTCGGGATTTATTGAGATAGTCTTGAGCCCGTGATTTCATCAAACAAATGCATATCCAGAGATCATAATCCCGTTTATCGTGGTGATCGTCGAGCGCAGTTAGAGTCCATCAAATCACTCTCAAGCCAATTGTCATACCAAATCAAGCTAGGTTGAGTCATCAGGTAAGTTCAAAACCCATCTTGTTTCAGTTTAAATGAATATCCCACCAAAACTCTAAATTTTTGGCATGTTTTCAGTCAATTTGTTGCCTAAACTCGGTTAGTGTTTGAGCTTTGTGATCTGAACTCTGTGTTACCCTGTCCCATTTTCTCTTCTATGAGTCATACTCTCTGTCATCCTAAATCATAGAGTCTTTGTCTCCCTGGCCCAAAGTTTTTCCTTAATCACAGGTACAATCAACGTTTACTAATGCCGAAAGCAGGGCCAGTTCTAAGGGATGAATTGGATGGAGTTTGGTACCTTGAGGCGCACCCTGAGGTGGGTGAGTTCTTCAAGAAGACTGGATTCTATACGTGTTGTAGGCAGTGATCGCGGTAATAAGTAGCAGCGATGATGTGGGCATTGATAGCCCTGCCAAGTTCAGAGGGCTTCAGCAAATGAAAGAATGAACTGCAATAGTTGCAAAGTAAGACCCACCGTAACATGAGAAAGTGTTGGCGTCGAATGTTATGGGGGTCAACGACAGCAGGGAGCAATGGTGTTTCACCCTGTGTCATCCGAGATCTCTCATTGAGTGGAGAATGAGAATCAAGATACTGTCGCCCTTACAGAAAATTGTGCTGATGTCGACAAAAGGGGAACGCGAATCCCAGAAGCAAAGGGCTTCATGAAATCTACTAAGGTGAGGAAGTGGCAGAGGTACATGGACGAAGTCAAGAAGTGGGAAGACTCAAGACTACCCTTGGTTGGAGGATGTATGAGATAAACAATGGTCGCAACCGTGTAACGAGGTTGAGTGTCAGGGGGACGACAAGACCGGTGATAAGTTGTGCCAGAGGCGGGACAAGGTGAACAAAGTTAGAGGGTAGAGGTAAGTGACCTGTGGGGTACTCTGAAGATATGGACGATGTCGGCAAGGGTAGATGATAAGTAATGCTCCAACCAAGGGTGACATGGGTTGCGTTTGGCCAAAAAGGAAGGAAGCAAGTCGCCAAAGGTGATGACAAAAAGATAATGTAATGACTAAAAATAAAGGCGTTTGTACAATAAATAACGAATAATTTGGGGAGAAATGTACAAATACAGAAACGGGTGCCCCAGTGTGATATGGGTGGCCCACGTAGGGCATATTTTGCTTGGAAAACTGATGAAGGGTGGGGGCCCCATTGGTGAGTTTATGTATGAGGTAGGTGAAATGAAGGTAGATGCGCTGATGGACAAACTGATTGTGGATGAAATGGAGGGTTCATGATATTGTGGAGTTGCAAGTAAGAAATAGAACCGTAAAGAGATAATCTGGGAGTCCATGTGGGAAAGCTAGCACAATGAAGAGAAGGAGTATGTGGCTGATTCGTGACATGATGAAAGACTATCAGGACTCCCATCCCTAAAGGGTAATGAAAAACAACATGAGTGTCAAAAAGTGGCAAAAGGTGCTATGAATGGGACAACTCATGTGGGTAAGAATGCTATTGGGTAACAGTACCGAAGATGCAAATGGAGGTGTGGGTACTGCAGAGCTGGGAATGGGGATCCTAGAGGCCAATATCAGTGGGTGTGACTGGAAATGTAAATGCGATACAGTGAGAAAGACTACATGCCAGTGCTGAGTATATACCTGAAGGGGTTGTGTTGATGTATGATGATCAAATACCTGCACACATGAAAACCAAATACCCAAAGTGAACAATATCTGAAAAGAATCGAAGATATGAACATGTATTTGATAAGCGAGAAATATGTGCATGCGTACTTGACCATGGATAAAAAAGGCGCCCCGGCGGCTCAGGATGAAAAGAGGCCCAGGGACTGTTGTGATGTAGGTGACGGGAGGCTGATCTCGTGGCTGAAGACGGATTGAAAAATGGACACCGTGGGCTCCCGGAATGGTGAGGGGAAGTTTGGAAAAAGCCCTATATATAGTTGTAGGGCCCACATTGCCACCTCATTTGTACTTGTTGCAATAATGAATGGACAAGCAGTTTTCAGAGGAGATTGAGAGATTCGGGGAGGACGAGGCATCCGATTGTGGATCTGCGAGTATCAGGTTAGTGGTCTGATCATCCTACATAGAAATAGGTTTTAAATTTTTGGGTAGGGGTTGTACGGAGGGCCATACCGAGGTATTTAGGGGGTATGGGCCCCACATGCACGGGCGATCCGGTGATAGGCGCGCATACATGCGTGCCTGCCCACAGGATATACGTGCATGGAGGCGCGGTAGAGGGAATTTAAGGCACGCTCGAAGGGCACGCCTATGGGTTGAACAGGCTCGCAACAGTGTGTGTCTATGGGTTGCACAGGCGCGCGTAGGGGCGCGCCTGTGAAACAAAAAGGTGTGCACTAGTGCACACCTTTGTAGTGAACAGGCGCGCATGCGTGCGCACCTTTGTAGTGAACAGGCGTGCATGTGTGCGCGCCTGTGGGTATCAAAACTGCGCCTAGGAGGCAAGTTTGAGGTGTATAAAAACAAGTCTTTTTGATGTTGTTGATGGTTGCTTGAGCTGATATAGGACTCTGTGTTGTCTGCAGGTGGACGGTGGTGACGATGCCAATGGGGTGGCGAGAGAGAGACTAGGCTCAGTTGCGAGACGTCGTGTCCATTGAGGACCCCGGTGTGCGTGTGACTTTGGCAACCTATGGGTTGCTAAAGTTCTTTGAGTGCCCGTTGATACGGGAACATGAGTATTTGTTACAGTTCCTGATCTAGATGTGGAGTCCGGAGCTGCACTGCTTCCTCGTGTGAGGAGAGAATATCCCCTTCACTGCGGTGGAGGATGTATATTTCTTGATTGGGCTCCCCTTTCAAGGAATTCCCCTACCGGCGGAGCCGGTGCTGCCTAGGAGTACTTTGCTCACCGATATTGGCCAGAGATATTGTTCAGGTCAGAACTTTATGTCTGGGACGGTGGTGAGTATATCGGCGATAGATTCCCTGGCGCATCGTTGTATAGCAGCGATGATTGTGTAGGTATATGGGTCATTGGCGACCCAGCGGATTAGTGGTGGCCAGATTCTGGTGCTGGAGAGAGTGTTGGCCGGCGAACGGTTCGCTTGGGCTCTTACGCTACATGCGAGGATGGTGGCGCAGTTGGACCACTGTCGGTCTACTGATACAGGGGAGTTTGCGTTCGGGTCCATCCTAGTGGCCTGGTTTCTAGAGAGGGTGTCGATGTTGCGCCCGAGGATTCTATTGAGTGTTCCTGGGGCGCGAGAGCCGCGGTTGAGGCGGTGGTTGACTGTATTGCTTCGCCATGGTGGTGGCGAAGGGGGCCACTTCTTTTTGGCATAGGTAGCACAGGTATGGTGGCAGATGCCACAGGTGATTTTGCAGTACCCCTATGCCAGGGTGGACTTCCGAGATGATCCGGATATGGTGCTACCTCATGGGGAGGTGTTTGATCATCGAGGTATGTTGATTGATGATGTAGACATGTATGGTTGCATATTTTTTGAGATAGTCGTCCATATGTTTATGATATAGATGCTGACACTATCTGTTGTTTGTTTGTTTGTGCAGATGTGGCACCTCGCGGGCGCGAGGTAGAGTTGCATAGAGCGCCGACTCGTCGGGAGCCGGAGAGATTTCCGCGGGGAGAGAGACGTCAGCGGGAGGATGTTGTGGGGCGACCAGCTGAGCTAGAGAGGGTAGCGAGGAGGCACTGGTTTGATGACCTTGGTGCGAGGCCATCACACGCTCCTCCGACGGCGGCCGGAGTGGATTTTGATGATATACGCCATCATCTGGAGATGGTTTTACAGGATGTGCCTGAGGGCATGTGGTCATGCATCCAGGATGAGAGTTTCCTGGATCAGTGTGTGGGGGTACTGCCACCATGGCGGTCCATAGTGCAACGAGCAGTGGTGCTTGCTGCTATGATGAGTGGACACCTATCGCTGGGGCAGGAGGGTCCTGTAGGGGGTGGACCACCACTGCCTGGGGTAGGTGGTGGTGGGTTGCCACTGCCTGCGGGAGGAGCAGGTGGTGGCGCGATAGAGGCACCATGAGTGGTGCATGATGTATATCTTTTTTTGTGGTATATAGGCTGGTGAGCCCATTTTTGTACCGAGGTGTTGCATTGTCCTGCGGATACATGTATTTTTGTATGTAAATATTCGGATGGCCTGATGGGCCTTTATGTATACATGAGTATACATATTTGAGATCCTTATGTTGTCTACATGTTTTTTGCTGATGAGTTGATTACGTCCATTCTATATATATGTTGTGAAAGGATTTGTGATGTGTTTATATATGTGTAGCTTGATGTGATATATGCCAATCTAACACCATGTTAGCTATGTGATCTGTTATTTGATTCAATTGTCTTGGAATGTGTGTAAATGTAATGGAATCAAAATGTCGAGATAACAACCTAACCTGCAGGTATTTGCGAAAGAGGCATGGATCGCATACGCGGTACACATTGTTGAGTTGGAGAACGACTAGTTGAGAGTCGAGGAAGACGCTAAGGTGACGAATATGATGATGTTGGGCATCGGCGAGGAGGCCAAGGACAGCAGTGTATTCAGCTTGGTTGTTGGTTGCTGACCCCAAACATATGCCGCTTGAATGGAGCATGTCATGTGAGGGGGTGTAGAGAGCCCAAGCAGCTGAAGTGAGATTTTGTGTCCAATGGCTGGCGCTGTCAGCGTAACCGATGTGGTAGGCTGGTGGAGGAAGCAT
>SNQJ01S0079826.1:31122-47407 GCA_010110895.2 Picea sitchensis
CTCCCTTTACATTTGGAAGCTGTAGCTACCTTTGGAAGTCATTACTTCCCTTGAACAATAACTATTGATTATTTCTCATATATTGTGCATGGTGTATTGTGGTATATTGGTGTAACTCTTACACTATTGTTCATTTCTCATTGGATATAATTGAATGGTTTAAGTATAAGTTGAAAAAGGTTTTAAATTGTAATTGATATTGATTCACCCCCCTCTCAGTATCAACACCCTCTTATAGCCATCTAATGCATTTAATATGACCATAGGGTCTTAGAATATTGTACTGGAAGCGATGTTGAGAATGTCTCTGGTGTGAACCGTAGGTTTTAATGGGAATGCCCTCGGTATGCACCAGAGGACATCGTGAGAAATTATTCGATGTTTATCAGAGATGTTAATGCAAATTATGTCGATGTGTATCGGAGGAGAAGATGGGAACTACTTTTTTTTTACCGAAGGAGTTGGCACTAAGTCAACCAGTGGTAAGAATAATGTTTTGGAGGAGTTAAGGGGAAGTTCTATAATGAGCACCAAATCACTTGAAGGGAGCTCCTCCAGTGTATACTGGAGGATTTTACAAGAAATTTCCTGATGACAAAAACATATTCTCAAAATCTTCCTAAGTATCAAGAACAAAGATGCAATCCCAACAAAACTAAGAAAATTAAAGTGGCCTGCTTAGAGAGGGGTAATCAATGATCAATATTAAGGAAAAAATTCAAGCCCAAAATTTTTTATAGAAAAGAGAAGGAGGATGCATTTTCTTGGAGAGAGGATTTACAAGTAAATATACAAGAAAAAGGAGGTTGCTGATTCCTAGCACAACACCATCATTCTAGCATGATTTAATCCTCCATTCTACATGGTTAAGTGCTAATATGTTTATGATATTCATTAATATTTATCATTGGGTTCAATGGGAATTATTTTGTATCATTATTTGGTACAATTGGGCATCATTATGATACTCTGAGCCTATAACAAAGGTTGAATTGAGACTACATGTGAATTATGTGGGGGATATTTTCCCATGTATGTGTGAAAGCTATTTTTAAGGACTCCATTTACAACTGGATTTCCTAGATCCCTGGCCTTGATATGCCTAGAAAGTATATATTGGAGCCTTGGACGAGATGAGGATTACTTGAGCGATTGCATGGTAGATAAGGGGATCCCATTCATTGGGTTGTATTGATTGGGGAAGATATTTGGGCAGTTGGAGTGGCTATAGGAGTCATGTCCATGTGAAATTATTGGGTAATTGGGATGAGGATTGTAGCTATCTATAAGAGATCAGTTTCCCTTTTGAATTCATAGTTGTATCTTGGGGGTGGCATGTTGTAGAAATAACTGATTCAACAATGCCTATGGTTGGGAGGAACATCCCACGTCTCCAACTAGTTGTGTAATTCTTCATTAAATACAAGTGTTAAGATTTGATGTATTATTATGTTGTCTATGTTGTGTTTTTTTGTTTATAATTGTTGTTATGTTAATGAAAAAGTTTGGATTTATATTTTTGGATATTTTCATGAATTTTTCATGAGATTTTTTGTTATTTTGCATGCATATTTCATCCCATAAGAGGACAAAGAACAATTTGTATCAGATCCATGTCTATTATGGTGAATTGGTGGGAATTTTAGGAAAGTTTCCTAGGTACCCCACCATCCTAGGTATGTTACAATCCATCCCTAGTCACTTCAAGGTGATCTCAAACTTAGGTTCCAAATTCTTTTGATAGATTTAATACATGAATTATGCTTTAGATTAGAGTCATTCAACATAAACTAAGATTTCAATGTCATGGGAATATTTTTCAAATCCCAATAAATGGACAAGGCCATTGGTTGGTGTTCAGATGAGATAATTTCTCCCACTACCTAAATTGGTTGTCTTCCATCGTGTATGAATAAAAATAATTATGCATTGACATTGTTTCTCTATCCAATATTTTGAAGACTTTCATACTCTCTTTTTGAAAGTTAGATCATGTGAACCAAAGTTCTAGTGAATATTTTTGACAAAACGTGTTAGGGTTGTAAATGTTGAGTTTGGATTTCATTCCATTCCAACCCAATTGTTCTCTTAAAGGAATTCAAGTAGGGAGGAGGTCTTCCTTGTCTTCTTGGGTTTTCACATTGTTGAGGTCACCATAGATTAACCACTAGTTTTTTTAAGGTTCTTTAGCAAGTCAATCCTAAAGGGATGCTCTTTTGTGGACATCATTCAATGCATAAATATCATCCAATACTAATACATGACATTCAAAATCAAATAGGATCCATACAACACAATTGGTAGGGTCTACTTGTTGCACATGTTATATTATTTGCAGTGGAAGAACAATCTAACCGACTGGCTAGTCGAGGTGGATTGACTGGTTGATGGATCGACTGAATGTTAAGTCAAGATGATGGTCGAGGAATGGTTTATAGGTGGTATATAGGATGACATGACAAAGATCGATTGGTATATGACTGTAGGTCAAAAGTTAAATCGAATAGATATTGATTGGATGGTTGATTAGTATCTTACTAGTAGTTGAATGTAACAGAATCCCGAGATTCATGAGATTGCATCCAATCATCTTCATGGATCTATAACAATTTTTGGGAGCCAAAAATTAGGGTTTTTCATGTTGTAAGTCCTATAAATAGTGCATTATGTAATACTGTTTGGGGTTGTTGTAAACTCTCAATTTAGAGAGAATGTTGTAATCGTGCCCTGAAAGAGCACATTGGTCATGAAGGTGTAAGATGAATGGTATAATATTGTTCTTACATTTAAGAAAGAGAGTATGATGATGATTGTGTCTTAGGTGTGGACCAAGGTTATTCATGTAAATCTTTATTTGGTGAATGAATAAGACAACAAGAGAGTGGGAGTAGCTCAAGGAATGTTGGTTTACTTGGTTAAGGGTTTTCAACATAAAATATTTGTGTATTATGTGTGATTTCCATTATTACTTTATGTTTATTTATGCCTTCTCTCTCATGTGTGCTTTAGTGTTTCTCTACAAGTGGTATCATAGCAATGTTGAGAAAATATTGGTTCTATACTAAACTAGGTACAATGGGATCTATAAGGCAATGATTTGTTCTTGAAAGAATGGCATGCAATTTGAGGATTGAGATTGAAAAGTTTAATGGCCAAAACTTTGAGTTGTGGAAGCTTAAAATGGGCGATATCCTTGTTGATTGAGAACAATGCTTCGTTGTGGATCCCAAAACATTTCCAATGTGCATGACGAAGGAATATTGGGATAAAATAGACATGAAGGTGAGGAGTATGATTCAACTTTGTCTTGCAGATTCGATATTGTTGAATGTCTCAGGTGAAGACACTGCAAATAAATTGTGGGATAAGTTGGGGAACTTGTACCAAATGAAATCCATGGTAAACAAGTTGTTTCTTTGGAATAAGTTGTACCTTCTAAGGATGAGTGATGGGAGCTTAGTACTAGAGCACTTGAATGCATTCAATATTGTGATAGGTCTGTTATTGTCTGAGGATATTAAAATTACTAAGGAGGAGAAATGTATCATTCTATCGTGTTATTTGCCAGATTCACATGATAGTCTAGTCATGGCTATTGAAATTAATTCAATCACATTAATTATTGAAGATGTGGTTGCATATTTGTTGCCAAAGGAAATGAGGTGGAATAACAAGGAAGGATCAACCAAGGATGCCTTTGTGGTGAGAGGTCGACCGGTCGACAGAGGAAAAGGTAGATTCTTGGGTAGAAATTCTAAGTTAGGGGGTAGATCTAAATCCCTGGTTCAATTGAAAATAAGATGTTGGAAGTGAAGTAAATATGGGCATTACAAAAGGCACTTCAAATTGAAATCAACTAAGTATAGTCAAGGATCCAATGAGAAGAAGTCGACTAAGAGAAATACTTCTTTAGACAAAGGAGGAGATGTGTATTTGTCATTAACAAGTACATAGTCAGATCATGATGTTTGGTTGATTGACTTGGTTGTATATTTCTATATGACGCCTCCTAGGGAATAGTTCTATGAATATGAGAATCATAAACGAGGAGATGTATTCTTGAGGGACAAATTGACAACCAAAATTGTTGGACAAGGTCAAGCCCGACTAATGCTAAGGGATGGGAGGAGGAGAACCCTTCTAGGTGTGCTATTATAGGTTTGGAAATGAATCTAATATATGTAAGGAAAATGGGTGATGCAGGTGTGCTTGTTGGCTCAAGGGGTAGTTTCAGACCTAGGGTTCAACAAGCTTTACCAAAAAACCCCATAAGCACCAATATATTTAATCTTCGAGGAACGAAGAAGGTCTCACCTGTGATTCCATGAGAATCAAAGAGACCATAATTCTTGTACAGGATGTGAAGGAATGAAACAAACATGAAACCTTCACCAAGTACTCATTTTTTCATTCATAACTACCATAATACAACTACACAACATAATATAAACATACACATTAGTCATACCATAACATCAAATGCAGAGATAAATGTACTTTAGACTCCATTCATTAAGATCAAAGGGATTCAAATAAATTATCATACACAGAGGCCAAATCCTTCTCAAGATACATCAACAATAAATAAAAACCAGAGACACGCCATGTGATAAGATATCCTTTCTCTCATTCACACATCCTATATCTGAACATCAAAATTGATACAAAACTGAAATTGAAGCCCTAACTCAACTACAACTTACTCATCCTCCTACTATTATATTCCCCTAGTGAAAAAAATCCCAACTCTTACATATTTTCATGCATCCCCCCATGTCTTCCATGGAGTGTGGCAATCATAACTAACTTTCCAACTCATCCACAACCTCGACCATGACTAGTCGGATTCTTACAAAAATAGTTACAATTATTATTGTAGATATTCACGGATCTGACATGTTGCAATCTCTTTAAGTCCTTATGTGCAATACAAAATGGGTTTGTGTGCATAGTACATCCTTGGTTGGTGTAGATGCTTAAACTTGGCACTACACGATGTATCTTCTTAAGTGCACCCACAATGTTGACTTGTGGCATGCATGCAGCTGCTGCAAAACCTTATGTGCCAATAATGTTCATTGTATTTGAGAAGGACTCATGCAAAATGGTATGAGGAGAAATGCTTTGTGTGAGAGGAGATTAGACTGGAACCATGTACAAGTTGTTGGCGAGTGTCCATTTGACTAGATGCAACAAAAAAATTGTTCATGAGATCGTCTCAGCTATTCCTGATGTCGACTCAACTAAGGTCAACTCGAATGTTCCTTGTCTAGTCAACCTGATCATGTTATGACACCAGAGGATGGGACATATTGGGGAAAATGGACTTCAAGCTATGCACAACAAAGGTATGGTCGAAGGTTTCCCTAATTGTTATTTGGAAGTTGATTTCTAAGAAAATTGCATATATGGCAAATATAATCGTGTGATATTACCATCTAGAGCTACAAGAGAAAAAGGGACTTTGGAATTGATACACAGTGATGTGTTTGGGCCTGTAATGGTTCCATCTCTAAGAGGATCTATGTATTATGTCTCCTTCATATATTATTTATCTAGGAATACATGGTTGTATTTCCTAATGAATAAATCTAAGGTTTTCAATAAATTCAAAGAGTTTAAATATCTTGTGGAAAACCAGATAGATAAGAAGATCAAAGTGCTAAGAAATAACAATGAAGGTGAATTTAATGGTAAGGAGTTTGAGCAGTTTTGCAAGCAATGTGGTATAGCACACTAAAATGCCACTCCCTATACCCCTAAGTAGAATGGATTTTTTTAAATAATTATCATGATGTTGATGTAAAAGGTAAGGAGCATGCTAAGCGGTGCTAGGCTAGCACACAAATTCTAGGCAGAGGCAGTCGACACTGCTTGTTATTTGGTAAATAGGTCTCCTTCATCAATGCTAGTCGATTCAACTCCACATGAGGTATGGTTTGATAAGAATCCTTGTCTCTCACATCTTAGAGTGTTTAGTTGTGATGCATTTGTGCTTGTTACCAAGGAAAAGAGGAATAGTTCGGACAATAAGGCAGTCAAATGTATTTTCATCAATTACAAGGATGGAATGAAAGGATATGAGCTATGGGTTCTGGTGTTATGGAAAAAAAAATTATAATCGAGATGTGATCTTCAAGGAAGTCAAAGTAACTTCCAGGAGTGAAGGGGCTCAAAGGGAGAAAGAACTAGATAAATTAGTGTTTGAGTCAAGGAACAAGGAACATGATTCAGATGAGTCAACTAAATAATATGAAGAGGTGGAATTGTATACTTTGGTTGCAAGGAGGTCTGGACAAGTAAGGAAACAATATGAAAGGTATATTCCACTCGATTTTTGTTCTGTATTTGTGTTATCTACCACGGATGATGAGCCTAGATTTGTCAGGGAGGTAGTCGACTCGACATAGGGAAAACTCTGTAAGGATTCCATGGTTGAAGAAATGGAATCCTTACTAAAAAATCAGACATGGGATTTGGTCGAACTACCTAATGGAAGCAAACCCATCAGTAGAAAATGAGTGTCCAAGAAGAAATTGAACGCAATAGGTCAAGTCGAGAAATTGAAAGCTTGGCTAGTAGTCAAAGGGTATTTCCAAGTCGAGGGAGTCGACTTCGGTGAAATTTTCTCTCCTATTGCAAAATTAAACTCCATTAGAGTACTAATGTCTCTGGTTACAACATTTAATCTTGGGATAGAGAAAATGTATGTGAAGACAATTTTCCTACTTGTAGACCTGGAAGAAAAAATCTACATGAAACATCCTGAAGGATTTGCAGTAAGGGGCAAGAAAGAGATGGTGTGTAGGCTGAAGAGATCCCTTTATGGTCTAAAGAAATCACGAAGGATGTGGTACCAAAATTTAGACACATACATCCTTAGTTTGGGATTTGTGAGAAGCAAGGTTGATCATTGTGTGTATTCCAAGGAAGAATTCGTTTGTTTCATATATGTAGCTTTTTATTGTGATGACATGTTGTTGGTCAGAAATGACATGGATGCAATAAGGGAGGTAATGCAGCTATCCTTCAAGTTTGACATGAAGGATCTTGGTGCTGCTAACTTCATTATGGGAATGGAAATTGAGATAGATCAAATAGTTAGAAAAATTTGGTTAAACTAGAGGAAGTACGTTGAAATTTTCTTAAAACATTTCAACATGCAAGAGTGAAAACTGGTCAAGGTACCTATTCCTATAGGGGAAAAACTAACTTTTGAACAGTGTCGAAAGACACTAGAGGATACATAGAACATGGCACATGTTCCCTATGCTATTGTTGATGGTAGTCTGATGTATGTAATGGTTTACGCTCAACCAGATATTTCCCATGCAGTGAGAGTATTGAGTAGGTACATGTCGAAAACTAGGAAAGAGCACCAACATCTCTCTCGAGAGTGTTCAGGTACTTGCGTGTCACAACAAAGTATGCAATCTATTATCAAGGGAAACTTGAAGCTGAAAATGAAGTAAATGTACATGGCTTTGTTGATACCAACTGGGTTAGTGATATTGATCGAAGAAGGTCGACCAACAAATATGTATTCATATTGTTCAGTGGAGCAATCAATTGGATGAGTAAGAGACATGTGGTTGTAGCCTTGTCAACAATAGAAGTTGAATACATGGAAACCACCCATGTAATATGTTATCGTGCAATATTTACTCGCCCAAAGCCCAAGGCAAGTAAGGGAGATTGGCATAACAATGGGATATCCTATCACTGTCACATCAATAGGAAATCCCCTCTTTTAGGAGTAGAAGAGAGTCTACCTCAAGGGAGGCGTACTCGATGGCCTAGAGGGATGGGTGAGTTAAANCCCCCCCCCCCCCCTTCTGAATGGTCACTTAAATTAAGGATGACACAAGGTTTATGTCTAAGGAAGATAAAGCAAATGAAAGTAATGAAGTGTACATTCCCAGAACAAGACAATAGAGCATATATATGGAATTTTCAAGTATTAATATGAGAGTAAAGCTTCAAGAGACAGTAAACCAAGTGAAGATATGTTATCTGATATACAATTGTACCAAAGTTAAACTTTACAACAACAGATAGTATTTTGTAACAACTACAAGAAATATCCCTTATAAATGCTTGAAAAAACGATGGAAACTTGGAATTTATCACATAGATTGATTAGCAATTGTCACGGGAAAATTTTGATAGGTTTAGTTAGTAGTTAGGGTTACTTATGCAGAAAATTTGTTGCAATTAGATGGTTGTAGAAAATGTTTATGATAGTAGCAATAAAGCTAAATATCCATGCTAAGTTAGTATTGGATTTAGTTAGTATAAGATTAAGAGAATAGAGTTCAAGTGTTTGATCAACCTTCCAACAAGAGAGAAAAGAGAACTAGTGACTTTTAGGGTTTATGGAGTCAATTATATCAACACAATAACTTGGATAAATAAAAACGATTATACTTGTCTAAGAGATAACAAGGTTGAAGCTTGAGAAGTAGCACCTTAAGTTCTCAAGCACCAAGCTTTGAAGAGAATATTCAACTAGGGTGTAGGCACTTCTAGGCCCTGGCGATTTCTCATATCCTTAGACTCACTGTCGGCAGTCCCAATGTTTGAAGAGTAGTATTTTTCCCATGCTTATGAAACATTCTCTCATCTTCTACTATGAGCCTTTGTGCTTTATATCTACTTGTTGCTTGCTCTGTAATTTCATTTTTTTCATGTACGACGGCTCTTGTTGTTTGTTACAACCATTCTAGTTTTTCATCTTCTAACATGGCCTTGAATCAGGTAAGATCTGGTTTCTCTTTCCTTTGTAGGACCTCTTCCCAATACAGATCATTTTCAGTGAAGATCTTATCCTCAAAGATGTCATGTGCATATATCCAGTGAGATACTACTTGACTAGTGTTGGCGCTTGGTTATGGAAGGAAACAGAGAACAAGGAAGAAAAGGTAAAAAGAAAACTTCGCGGGAGACATAGTGATTGTCACTGGGTTGAAGTGAGAAAAAGAGAAGAAAAGATGGAGTGAAGTGCAGAAAAGACCCTAGAGTCATTGTTATCACTCGAGGAGGTGCTGCTACAGGAGAAGACAGAGAAGCCCAAGGAAAGATTGAAAATGACCACGGAGTCAGGAAAGCTATTGAAAAGACCCCAATGTTCGATGCTAAGAAAGAAAGACAGATATTTGAGGAGGCAAGAAAAGAGTTCAAAAGAGGTCAAGGGTCCTCATCAGAAAGACAAACAAAAATCAAATAATATGGCATGCCTCAGGCGTTTGATCCGTCTGCATCGCCAACAGAAGGGAAAGAGGTAAGAAAAATCATGGAATTTTTGTGCACTTATGTTAAGTTGATTCAAGATAAAGGCATTGTACGATAATTACAATACTTAATCAAGTAGTATGAGCTAGGAAAAATAGACCCCTTACTGAATAGGGCAGTGCACCAAATTGGAAAAAGGAGAAGGACAAATAAAGAATTACACTTGAATGCTCAGATAGGAGAGTATGAGATAGACTATGTGGTCCTCGACTTAGGTTCGAAGGTCAATGTCATGACGAAGCAGACTTGGGCACTGATGGGAAAACCCAAGCTGATATATTCCCCTATCAGGCTTTGCATGGCTAATCAGCAAGTTGTCAGCCCATTTGGCCAATTAGAGCATGTCCCAGTGNTGAGGTAATTGAAATTGTTGATGATAGCTGCCCTTACCCTGCATTGCTAGGAATTGATTGGGCCTTCGAAAATTCTATTGTTCTTGATCTAAATAAAATATGCATGAAATTTGAGAATGTTGGCCTCAACGTCATTGCACCTTTAGATCCATATGAAGGTCCACGATATACAGAGCCTATCAGAGAAGAATACCACACAATTGAATTGGAAAACATCTACAAATTAACAACCAGACAACAGGATTATATCAACCCTACAACTGACGGGAATCTAAGCTGGCGAAGTGACAACACATGTTCATCCAACTCAGAAGAAGCATTGGAGAACTGACATAACCAAATGTATGAAGTATCTACAAGAAGATGTGTTAGGCTAACCAAATAAGTTCGTTGGATCGGCACAACAGTGAGTAAGCTACCCACATTTGATGGGTTGAACCCTTTAGAGAACTTCTTATTAGAATTTGAGACAAGTGTACCAACACAACAGAGGCTATTGGAAATGGATGAGGCCATGAAATCCACACCAGCAAAATGGTGGGGAACGCACAAGGGAAACATCACAGACTGGACACAATGTTGAACTCTAATGACAATGCATTTTTCAGCACAAGTAGGAAGCTGCGAAGTAAGATACACAGGTCAAATCTTCCCAAAGGACCACGCATGCAACTGCGAAGAGGCCTAGAGTAACGTTCCTAGAGAAAAATGGGTACACAGATTCATTAATACGTTGGATACCACCCCGATTAACTGGTACCTTCAAGAAGAGTTGCACCTCATCACTTCAGAATGGGAAGGTATGACCCAGAATTTTATAACCACCTTTTTTTTTGAAAGTGAATTTCCTTCAGTAGATCAAGCACTATAGATGGTGAGATAAAAATATTTAAGGAGGCATCTGGACTCCCTTTGGAGCAAGAAGAGGATGAATGGAATACACCCCTCTAGAAACTGTAGATCTGCTACAACATTAATGTCGACAAAGATGATGATCCAAGGAAGGTGAATATCGCAGAAACATAAGGCCAAAGAGATGTGGAAGGACTAGGAGTTGAACTTCCATGCATTGGACAACTAATAAAGATAAAGAAATTTAATATTGGGACAGAGGAGACACCAAATCTTGCCAATGTTGGAGATTACTGGGACACTGCTACCATTGACAAAATCATAGAATTATTGCACAAGTATCAGGACTTGTTCTCGACCAAGTTCACTGATATGAAGGGTATCAAAGGACCTATGGGTGAGATGAGAATACTTTTGAAACCATATGCGAAGCCATTCAATCAAAGACCCTAAAGATTGAACCCGAAATATAAGGAAAAAGTGAAGATTGAGCTCGAGAGAATGCTGGAAGCAGGGATTATTGAACCTGTCGAGGAGTTGGATTGGATTAGCCCCATGGTAGTGCAAGATAAGAAGACAGGTGAGATCAGGATTTTCATATATCTCAGGAAGATGAATGATTCTTTTATACATGATCCTTTCCCTACACCATTCACAGACAAAGTGTTGGATAGCGTGGGAGGCCAAGAAGTATATTATTTTACAGATGGGTTTTTGGGATACCATCAGATCCACATCGCCAAGGAGGACCACCATAATATTATGTTTTCCACAGAGTGGGGATCCTACCAATATATAGTAATTCCATTTGGATTGAAGAATGCCCCATCCATCTTTTCCAGGGTGGTGGTTGAAGCGTTCAAAGAATTTTTGCATAAGTTTTTAGAAGCATACTTTGATGACTGGACTGTTTTTAGTTTGTTGAAAAATCATATTGAATGTCTAAGGCTAATGTGGGATAAATGTACACAGTGTCAAATTTCTTTTAATTTGAAGAAATGCATCTTCTTCTCACCATTTGGAGTATTATTAGGTCATATTCTATGCAAGCAAGGATTGTTGGTGGATCCATCCAAGATTGCTATTATAGTTGATTTGCCACCACCTACTTCAGTCAAACAACTACGCACTGTGCTAGGACATAATGGCTATTATAGGAAATTTATCAAAGGATATGCTCAGATTATTGTGCCAATGGAGAATTTATTAAAGAATTACTGTCAGTTCGATTGGACAAAAGAATGCCAGTAGAGATTCGACGCACTGAAACAAAAGATGGTAACTGAGCCTATTCTATTCTTTCCATACTAGAGCAAGGAATTTCATGTGCATGTTGATGTGTCTTCCATTGCATTAGGAGCAGTACTGGAACAACCTGGAGAAGGGGATATTGATCATCCATTATCATTTTCCAGCAGGAAGCTGTCTACAACCGAAGTTAATTACACCACTATAGAGAGAGAGGGACTAGCCATGGTGTATGCATTGCAAACATTCTGCCACTACTTGTTGGGAGGACAATTTAAAATGTTTACTGATCACTCCACGCTAAAGTACCTAGTCAACAAGCCAGTGTTGGGGGGGAGAATATGAAGATGGATTCTTTTGTTTCAATAGTATGATTTTGAGATCATAGTTAAGCCAGGAAAAATGAACAAGGGCCCAGACCACTTGTCGAGGTTGGAACATGGAAAAGAACCTACCAGTCTGGAGGATACATTACTAGATGCACAACTAATCGCCATTAGAAATATTGATGACCACTTCGCAGACATAGTCTAGTTCCTGTCAACAGGAATGGCTCCGAGTGAGTATACAATCTCCCAGAAAAAATAGCTAGTGGTGCGCGCTGCAAATTTTTCAATGATAGCTGGTCAGCTATATAAAATGGGACTTGATGAGATACTAAGAAGATGCATTATGGAAACAGAGCGTCCGATGATCCTCACAGAAGTTCATGAAGGCATCACATGAGGACATTACGTAGGCAAAGCAACTGCGCAAAAAGTTCTGTGAGTTGGCCTTTGGTGGGCTACATTACACAGAGATGCTAAAGAATATACCAGAGCATGCGATGTATGCCAGCGAGTTGGAAAACCATCCCGAAGAGATGAGATTCCATTAGCACAACAAATGACCCTGAGGGCATTTGAAAAATGGGCCATTGACTTCATGGGACCTATAAACCCAACAGGAAAGTGCACATGAGCAAGGTATATTATCACTGCGACAAAATACTTGACTAGATGGGTCGAAGCAAGAGCAGTCAAGGACTATAGTGAAACTATAGCTGCGCGTTTTATATTTGATGACATAATAACTAGGTTTGGATGTCCTAAGGTCCTTATGAGTGATCAAGGTACACATTTCATCAATAAGATAGTTGAAGCCCTCACTGAAGAATTTGCAGTCCACCATCAGAAGAGTAAACCTTACCATCCACAAGCAAATGGAATGGTTGAAGCATTCAACAAGATCTTGGAGACAATATTGACAAATATTTGTAGTGTGAACAGGGATGACTGGGATTTAAGAGTACCAATAGTACTCTTGGCTTATAGAACCACTTGCAAGAAATTAACAACGCAAACCCCTTTCAAGTTGGTTTATGGTCTTGAAGTTGTTGTCCTGATGGAGTACTCGGTACCGAGCTTAATAATTGTTTCATTTACAGACATGGATGATACAGGCATTGTTCATGAGAGGCTAGCATAGTTAGTCGAGATAGAAGAAGATAGATTCATTGCAGGCTTCCATCATCAAGTTCAGAAGGAATGAGAAAAGTCCTACCACGATAGGCACATCAAGAAGAATATATTTAGGCAAGGTGATTTAGTACTGGTATATGACAGTAAATTCATCAAAAACCCTGGGAATTTCAGAATGCATTGGCTTGGACCGTATGAGATCGCCTATATCATAGAAGGAGGAGCTGCGTAGCTGAAGACATTGAATGGAGAATGGAAAGAAGGATTGGTGAATGGGAGTCGGCTAAAGTTGTACTATGACAACTAGCTGCCTCACAGCTCCAAGTAAAGGCATGAGGAAAAGGGTTTAGGTACCAAGTGCAGTTGAAATTGGGTACCAAACACAGGAAATACAGTTTTCACAAGGACGAGAAGGAGGCATAAAACATAGAGTTTGTTGCACTGCGCAGTCCAAAGTCGAAGTAAAATGAAAGGATCAGATCGTAAGTGCCTCGGGATGAGTCACAAGTGAGTGTTGGGGGCTTGTTGGCCCTTGGTTATGGAAGGAAACAGATAACAAGGAAGAAAAGGTAAGAAGCAAACTTCGTAGGAGACACAGTGATTGTCACTGGGTTGAAGTGAGCAAAAGAGAAGAAAAGATGGAGCGAAGTGCAGAAAATCAAGTCATTGGATGAGGAGATCAAGGATGACAGATCAACAAGGAAGATGGACCGATGTCGATTCAGGAAGTGGAAAAATCTACCATTGGATGCTTTGGAGAACCGCACGAGAAGGAAGGAAAGACAGGGTGGCGAAGCCCAAAAAAAGTGGATCAAGTTGACCTAGGGTTTTGGTAATTAGGGTTTTTGACACCTAGGTTTCGGCCTAAGGCTATCAGAGAGGTATTGTAAATGTATAAATAAAGGTCAAGAGGACCTGGGTTGGGGGATGATGATATTGTTATTGATTTAGCTCTATTGTTGTAGTGAGAGATCATTTTATTTTGAGAGAGAAGTGTTGAGGGTGAGAGCCTTCTGATATTGTAAGAGCTTTAGCTGGGTGCAAAGATCAGATCTTGCAGCTGGGTGCGCAGGAAGGTGGGGAGAAAGAGAGAAGAAGAGAGAGGATCTACTGGCCATGAGCATAGATCAGAACTGTAAGCTTTATCTTAATATATCATAAGCACAGTTATGTGGGCGTAGCCCTAGAGAGAGGGTGAACCACGTATATTTTGTGTTGTGTGAGTGATTGATGCTTTAATCTCTGTCATTATTATATTGTTCTTTGCATTACTGTGTTAGATTAAGATCTATAGCTGCACAGAGTAGATCTCGCTGATAAGTGATATATGAATATTGATTGTTGTTATATAAGATCCCCTTGATATTCCCCTGGTTGTAGACATCTCTATCCTACAACCCCCTCATAAGCCGCTTCGGGTGAGACTGCATCTGCTTCACAGGTGTTGTTGAAAGGGCCAGTAGCTAGGGCTTGTTTGTGCGCTCTTGGAGTGAACCTCGAGTCTGCCCCTGTTCCAACAACTAGCGTGTTGAGCCACTAAACTTTTTGGAACATGTTTCTTGTACCTACCTGTGTAAAACATGTATTCTAACTAGTTTTGAGCTTCTTTCTTGGCATGTGTGGTGTATTTTACGAAATGATAGCCTACATAAAATCCATATGGAATGGATGCTCTTTTATTATCTTTCACCAAGGAGGCATTGAATCCTTGCAAGATAGTTTGGTAAAAAATCTCCCCCAACACCAGTCGATCTGGAACATGAGATAGCAGTAGGTGTGGGGCCCCGGTGGCTCCAACAATCCTAAGGTAAGTTCTTTTCTCTTCTAGGTATCAATGCCCTACTTTAGATATGACCTTTCTTGTTGCTTCAGAAATCCTTGGACAATTATCTTTAAATATTGTGAAATAAACCATAGCCAAGAATTCATCACAAATTATAGTGTAAGACTTCTTATACCTATTCTCCCATGAGACATTGAAATAGATATGGATGGGTAACTCTGAGACATGCCAGCTTAACCCTAGCCCTGGAAATACATTTCTAGCTCACATTTCATCTAATAGGTATGAGGCCATAAAGAGGGAGGGGACTTCTCCTCCTTTTGGTTTATGTGCTTGGTCAACCCTAATGCTCAATTGTTTTGCAATTATGGCGCCCCTATTGAAGACACTTTTGAATATCGCTATTGTGTATTCCAAGGGCATCCAGGCTTCCAAAAAATTGGAGCAGTCCTTTCCCCATACAACATCCATATCAGGGCCATGAGGAACATATATGGTTCTCTCAGTTTTATAGTATTGTACCACTCATATGCTTTGTTCACAAATTTCCTATCTTTCTTCCACCAGGACGCCAATAACTAAATAATGTAGTGTTGTTGATAGAAATTGACCATTGTTGGTCACTATAATTGCTTAATTAATTTTAAACAACCAAGTGAAACATAAATTATCAACCCAGGGAAGTCTTTTGTTTCAAAGATAGCCACGCACAGTATATGATCAATCCCAAAAGCAATTTAGTGTTGTAGTAAAGAAATCTATACTAACTGTACTTGCTTGAATGAACTGAAGCTCTGAATTAAATCACAGGAAAGTAATCTCCCTATTGGAGTCCTTAAAGATCAATCTAAGAATCCTGGATTACATTAAAATAATACTTGCAATGGAAAAGAACAACTATTCTGCAATCAGAGAACATGACCCTTACTCTCAAACATAGACTTCAGTATTAACACTCTTTCATGAAAACATTAATGCAGAAAACAATTAACTCTATTTAACAGAAAAAAAAGCACTTAGTTCCTTTCTGTTTAAGCAGGAGCCTTGAGCCTTACTTCTGTTTAGCACTCTTGTGAAGTTGAGGTCTGCAGAGAACAGGGCAGTCTGATTCCTTTCTTTCTGAGCAGGGATCTCTAACTCGGTTCTAGCTAACACTAAGGAAAGTCTACAGAGAACAGGATGCTTTGGTTCTTTCCTTTCTGAGTAGGAACCCTTAATCCAATCCCAGACCAACACACTTGCAAAGGCAAAGGAAATCTACAGAAGACCAGGTGTTGTAGTTCCTTTCTGTCTGAGCA
>SNQJ01S0079827.1:0-15683 GCA_010110895.2 Picea sitchensis
AAATTTCTTGTTTATACCATCATTAATTAAACTGAGGCTAAACTATATTGCTTATTTAACTATTCTTGACAAGTTATGGGTGCCTACACTTCCCAGTTTCTTAAATCTTTGTACCTCCACGTATGTATCCCTTTTAGATTATATTTTGTTAATTTTACATTGAATAAGTATCCTTTGATTTTGAGGGGGTTATGTGTTATTTAATAAGTATTTTATAGGCTAACATAGTCCAACATTTGGGTATTTTAGCATCACTCAAATCCCATATATGTTTACAAATAGGTTAGTTACTTCATGGATTTAAGAAAAATAACAAAGGTTTTTATGAAGAAAATTTTGTGTACCTATTTCAAAAGAAGGTGATGGGTTTGGTTTATAATGAAATGATGGAAGCCCTCACCTAATAATTATTTATAGTGGTCATTCCTATTGCTCAACACATCGATATCTATGTAATGTTTTTTATTATTGGTGGCTTATATGGCCTTGCAAATTGATGTTGATACAATTCCAATCATATTTTTTATACAAATTTTATATGGAAGTTACTTGAAAGCCTCATCTTGTCGATCTCATACCAAAATTGATGGTGGTATATCTAAAACAACCAATGAAGAACTAAAATTTCTACATAATAATTGATATACCCTTTCCAATAAAATCCTATCAAACCAATTAATGATTTCATTAAATTGAAACCTTGTTTTCCCCAGACATGAACTACCCCAATTTCCCTTATGCCCTTGTAAATAGTTATTTCTGTGCCCTTGCAAATAGTTATTTCACATCACAATATGGTTTTAGAGCTATAACCATTCACATTCACCGGATGGCATGACAATATACATCTAATTCACAAACCTTGCAATGAACACATAAATGTAGCGTTGGCCAAGATTGGTTCATAGTTTTAACTATATATTCAAATTTACAAAATAGCCCATGAAAATAAACTCTAAATTGTGATGCAAAGGAGGAAGATATAAAGGCATAAATATAGGCTTGAATATAGTTTTCATAGACAATTTGTAGACCTATAGGAAATTAGAATGCAACCACTCTTGAAATTCAATTACATATTTACCTCCTAATAATAAAGTGTTGCAAAATAGAATAATTTTTAGATATGCAATTATACTTATTAACTCTACAAGAAATCACAAATGTATTCAACCATAACTAATAAAGAATTATACTCTGAATTATACTCTGAATAAACAAGAATAGTCATATCAATGAGAAGATACTTATATTTTATGAAATCAAAATTCTAAGCAACTGACTAGGATAGAGCAATTTTGCATCCAACCAGAATCTCTATGGACACCACCCCCTAGATAGGCTATGAGACCATCGAGGTCATAGAAGGAAAATTCAAGACTCTCAAGTAATTTTTCCAATCCCAAAAATCATGAAAGATCAACCAAGTAAACAACTATTGAGTTATTTAATCATACCAACTCTGGAACTCACAATACTTGCTCTACATAACAAAAGATAGAAAATAATTCTTTCTCTTCTCAAAAGTGCCTCAGAATTTCTCTTCCCTCCATTTTTCTTTTCTTCATAGAGAGTCCATCTACTATCCATTTTCAAGATTAACTCCATTAGCATTTCTCTTGGTTCTTGGATAATTTTACGATCAACTTTCTCTAAGGATTGTAAATATGTATCTCTAGTTAGTTTGGCCTCTCTTGCTATACATTATTTGTTTCTTCACTTTCTCTATGTTTTTTTCTCATCCTCCTCTTCTTAAAGTTCTAATGGAATCCTTTCATGGGATACTTAATCCCATAGTATGGAAGCCCTCTTTTTCCAAGCTAAAACTCTATTTTACTCTCCTTTATCCTAATAAAAAAAAGTCACTTCCCTATTCAAATTTTCATCCTTTTTCATTAATGTATGGAAATTAAGAGTCTTAAACCAACTTATTTTTGTTTCAATTATGTGGGGGACACATTTCCCATAATGTAAGGAGTGGTTTCCTAGATTTAGGATATGGTTAGGTCCACTTCTCTTATCTCTTATTAAACTATAGGTTAGACTCAATATCGACATCATAAGAGAGTGAAGGTTAAAATAATGGAAAGATGGGTAGGAAAAGAGACATAAGTAACTAGGCATATAAAAATTCCATTATACCCCTTTACCTTTCCCCTTGTGTGTTATCATATCCCATTTAGGTGTTTATGATTAGTTAGTCTTGGTTCTTTTATCAACTGCAAAATTACAACGTTTACAAGTATTCAAAATCACCATGGATGTCTACCTCATGGCATGAATAAAACATAGTAATAAAAGTATATGTGCAAAAACATTTAAACATAATTAAATTCAAATTATTCCAAATGGTCAAAATTAGAGCATTACAATGATCAAGGCTAGGAATGTATAGATTTTGAAATAATTTCTAATACACTCATTTCCTACTATGAGAAGATATATCTAGTAATTAAAGAAAAATTTCAATATATTTTAGTAATATCCTTGTTTTTTAGCAGGTTGATAACTAATGAAAAAAAATATATTTTTGCAATCAATCGCAAACGAAGAACTCGATATGATCTTACATGATTTTCAGGAAAATAAGAAATCAAGGTTGGATGGCATCAATTAAGTTCTTTTTCAATTGTTGGGACCTCCTAGAAGTTGGCCTATTATTGGTAATGGATGAATCTCTCCAATTTGGTAAAATATATGGCCCCTTTAACTTACTTTTATATAGAATATCCCCAAGGAATATGAAGACAACAACTTGGGGAAAATTTGACCTATTTCTCTATGTGGTTTCATATACAAAGTCATCTTAAATGAAATTTCCAATAGGTTAAAACCTATCCTCTCCTACCATATATCAAAAGAAATTTTTGGTTTTCTATAAGATCATTAAAACCACAATGCTAGCAATGTGGCATAGGAATCATTATACACCATCAAAACAAAAAAATGGCATGTGTTTTTTTTCAAAGTTGATTTATCCAAGGCATTTGACAAAGCTAATTGGATTTACCTTCAACTCATTTTTATGCAAGATTTTTTTTTCTCTCGGATTCATAAATTGGATCAAGGAATGCTTCTAATTAGATTATTTTTTAATTCTCAATAACTGAGCAGCCTCACAATTTGTTAAACCTTATAGGAACTTGAGGCAGAGCTTCCCTTATCTCATGTCCTCTTTTTTATCATTGAATGAGGCCTCAATCAAATCATTTATGTAACATCCCACTCTTGCGCACACTAAGCGAACTTATTCTTTGAGGACACTTGCGTGGAAGTGATTTGGGTCATTATAATATTGATTGTTTTGATTATGATTACGAGATATTGTGGATTTGATGATATGTTGTTTTGTTATATTTACATAGACAAGTGTTATTGATTGGGTTCTCTTGAGTTTGTAGGACTTTGGACGTTGTGGATGTCGAGGCATCGATGAAACCCCTTGGACTCTGGATCGAGTCAGGGAGTGGATTGTTAGGGTTTGAATGTTGTTGATGTAACATATGTACATATGATTAGATATTATGATGTTGATTGTTATTGCTAACATGATTCGTTGATGGATGAAAGATGTTGATAGATTGTCGACCAGACTCACATTTGGAGTAAAGGGGTCACACACAACAACCAGAGACATTGTGGGAGAGGTGTGGCATCAGCCCTGGGACAACCTACTAGCACTCCTGTCATGGCTCGAACTATAGGTTAATGATTACCTAGTTCGAGAAGACCCATGATGTCATGAGGGAAGACTATGACATTCTCTCATGATAATTCTAAGGGGCACAAAATAAGGTAGGGTATTTATTCCTTAGAGGCCCTTAGTCTCCCACAAGATCACCTAACGAAGTATTGACTCCAGGGGTTTGACGTCTACCAAATTCCATCAAGAGGTGAGTGGAACCCTTGGAGAAAGTAGTGCATCTTGCAGGGCACTCCGTGCAAAGAAAATAGAAAGAGGTGAGTGGCATCCTTGGAGCACGTAGTGCATTCTGAAGGGCACGTCGTGATTTTAACTAGCAAGTTAATAAACCTAGTGCCTACAAAACTATGCCTCCTCAGGACCTGGTCGGCCTTAAAATGAATGATGTGATAAGTAAAGTTTAATAAGTAAATTTTCCCTTGAGAATTGTCACCAAGCCTACTGAATTGAAAACCTAGGTCTGAGTAGAACCTTAGAAAAAAAAAAAAATAGACATATAACAAGAAGGGGGTAAAGAAAATTCAAGCATTAATAATTAAAGTGGAAATTTTAATAAATGTTTAATTAATAAAAGGGGTATTTGGTTGTTTTTGTATAAACCTGATAATTATGAACTTAGTTATAAAAAGGGGAAACTTTAAGAAAAAGGGAAACTTAAAGAAAAGGGGGAAACCTAAGGAAAAGGGGAAACTTAAAGAAAAACTTCTAACTTAGTAAGGAATCTAGCCTTTGGAACTTTCTTTTTATGAACTCAATTATGAATTAAGTAAGGCCTAAGTCATTTAAGAATTGTAAGGGAATAATTGGACATCGAGGATCATTTTTAGGAACGCTTTTAGGTGGGTGAGGGAAATAGACAAATTTAATTAATTAATAAATTGATTTTTTGGTGCAACTAGGGGATCGGCTGACATGTGTACGGGGGAGGTTTTTTGAAATTAATTAAATGAAAAACAAATCTAATGAGAGTTTGGGAAACTAATGAATAAGAAAAATATATAAAAAGGATGGCAGAGGAGGAGTATGAATCATCACATATGGCTTGCGTAACATTACGCTACCGAATTTTATCTTGACTGAGTTTCTTTTGTGGGAGTTGGGATACCCATATTGGGTAACGAGTGGTAGCTCGACCTTGTGAGGTGAGCTGGGAGCTAGCATTCTCTAGTATTGTGTGTGTGGCCCCTTTGCGGATCGGGGGGGAAGGGGGAAGAAGAGTACCCCTAGCGTTGGTTGGGAGGTACCGGTGAGGTCACATCGATTGGCAAGCGGGAGCTGGACAGAGCACATGCAGGACAACGAATTCGGAGCATTCACATTTGGCTATGATACGCATGTCTATATTTGTATTGAATGGTAGTTAAATTATTTGTATATGCATATCTCTAACGTTGAAAGCATGCGTGCATAACTGTGTTAAAAATTTAGTTAATTGTCTGTCCTGGAAATTTATGCTTGTGAAATTTGGTTGAAGGGTAGTTAAATTATGTTCTTGTGCCTTCAGTTAAGGTAATTCTATTGTGTTAAAGTTTATGTTTTATTCATCATAATACTATCCAAATATTTCATTTTTCTTTTAGAAAATTTGTCTTGAAGATCCCAGCGTTTTATGATAAGATAATTCAAAGTTATCCCAGCCTTAAGCTCACTGTACTTTTGATTTGATTTACAATGGCGAACCCAAACTCTGAATGTAAATAAGTTCTCTGCGGGTTCTTTTTTATTGTTTTTAATACAAATAAAATTGTGTTTTTATCTTTTATTCCTTTATCCTTTAAGTTATTAGTACATGCCTAAGCAGTGGGCCAGGAGCCAAATCAATTTTCTTTCACTAAAGTGTTAAATATTTAGATTCAAATGCCCTACTTTCCTGTGCATGGATAATAAGTGTAGGATCATTTCTCTGCCCAACAAGGAATTCTCTCATGGGAGTTTATTCCCTCCTTAGCCTCTGCGATTATTGTGATTTATTATTTGCAAACTCGTGCGTCCACACAATGATTTGGGGATGTCTCTCCAGTTCACCAAACATTTTATTACTCTGTGATTATTATGTTTTTACTCTCTACAAATTCATTTTTAATTTTCCCAGCAATTTGTTTTCTTGTACAGCGAAAATTCATCTTCCTTACTTTGTGGTTATTGTGTTATTATTGTCTCTTGTTTCCTTTCGAATCCCTAAACTCCTTCATTCTTGAAGTATTTTCTAATTCCGACTATTAATTTTCACCGTTGATTAAATTGCTTGTCGAATTTGAATTAATGGAGATCTTAACTTGGCACTATAACTCTTACTTTCCTTTAAATGTAATCTCATGGGGGTTTTCTCAACAAGAGTGTAGAGCCAATAGTCACCATTCTTTCCAAGTGGTCATTGTCCAACCCTTGTTCAGTTTTTGAAGTTACAATGTGTGTGGCTTTGCCATTGCTTACAATCTGGGATAAAAACTTTAGTTAGGAGTGGTGTAGCAATTTGTGGCCTTCTAGTTGCGCCCAGAATTCGTGATCTTCCCACAATGAGGCTATAAGTAACCTCTGTGTTTTCCTTGCATATGTTTCCTTCTAGTTGCACCCAGAATTTGTGATCTTCCCACAATGAGGCTATAAGTAACCTCTTCATTTTCCTTGCATCTGTTGCCTTCTAGTTGCGCCCAGAATTCGTGATCTTCCCACAATGAGGCTACCAAGTAACCTTTGTGTTTTCCTTGCATCGGTTGCCTTCCAGTTTCGCCCTTGATTTTTAATTTCGATCTGTGCTTGCTTCTAGACCACCTTTTTCTTACCTTGTTTCTACTCTAATTGAGAATTATCTTCAGTTGTTGGAGATTAAATTTAATAAAAATCTATTTTAGATGAGTCTTCTTCCATAAAAATCGTCGGTTAAGCTATTGGTCCAGTTGATCGATAACTTTGTGGATTTTTTATTTATTTTATTCGCTTATTATTGGAGCCTATCCAGATAATGTAAACAAGGCTCAAGTAAATCATGAAGATGACATCACAACGATTTCACGATTTAAGCTCTAATAGCATGAAGGTTTTTCTTCAACTGTCTTTTCGTTTAATTAAATATTGGCGACAGTCCCTTACCTTAGTATTCATTCGCCCTAGTTCTTTAGTTCAATTGAGATAGGCAGTAATGTATTGAAAGAAATGAATGTTGATGAACAGTGAGATGATGTGTAAACGACAACTGTATTGTTTTAATGAGGGATGTGGAGATTACAACTTTAATTAAAGAAACCATCGTACCTAGTTTTATTGTGAAATTATAATTATATCAATTATTTATGAGTAATAGTTTTATTAGTTTAACTGCTCAAGGAAGTAGTTTTTAGTGATTTAATTATGATTGGGGCCTTAGTTAATTATTGTTATGTCTTAGTTGGATTTATGTTTTGCATTAGTTTTATTATTTATTTGGGATCATTGCTTTTTCTGTTTTAATTTCCTTTATAGCAGAAAAATAAATAAGGGCATATTTAAATTATGAAGGTTGGCATTGGAACCCTTTTATGATAATTGCAATTATTAACTATAGTTTCCTTATTCTACTTAATGTTAAGGGATTGTCTTGAAAAAGAAAGTAGGGAAGCACGGTTTAATTCTAAAAAGTAGGGTTATATTGTTAAGGGTTTATTTTAGTTGACCTTTATATAAGATTCTTCAGAGGTGGTTATGGAACTAGCTAGATGGATGTGTGTCATAGTAGATCCTTATCGCGCGTCATGAATAATTATATTTATGACTAAAAGTGACTCAATCTCTAGTGCCTGGTAGGAACGTTAATGTGTGGTTAACACCATATTAGAACCCTTGTGCTATGAATTCAACTATAACTTGTTGCGCCATGAATTTATTATGATTGCGACTGGTTGTGTCTTTAGATTTGTTGTGCCTTGTAGATGAAATGATTGATTAACTTGTGTTTTATTGTGCCCATAATATTGATGATGTTGGATTGGTTTGAACTAGCTTGTTAATGAGTTGTTAATTAAAGTTGATGTATGATTGTCAGCAGTATTGATTACCCTCGCCCGTGGTTAATTGATTCTAGGATTGATGGAATGAAGTCTTAGTCGATCGTGGATGTTCACAGTAATGTGTCATTTTTACATTGGTTGCGCCTGAATGATTCGTGTTTTCCTTTATCTTAGTCATCTAGACTTGTTGTGTCGGGTGGTATGTAAACATATCCTTATTCCTCAGAACAGTCGCCAGCCTTGAGACCTTAAATGGTCAAAATCGATGGGAACCTAGGCTTGAGCGTTGCTTATGTGTCCTAGAGGTCCTAACCATTGTAGAGTAGGATGAGCAGGTAGTTGTTTTTATTTTTTCTAGTTGATCTCCATTTGTTGCATCCAGTTGCTTGTTGTGCTAGTATGTTGGGTTGTTATGATGTTTGTTGACTAGATTGTGTGCATTTTGTTCGTCATCGATTTGTGTTGATTGAATGTTGTTTTTGTTACTTCCCTTCTTTAACAAAGAAAACAAAAAAACAAATTAGCACTTGTTACACGTCGTATGTTGTCGTAACGACGGGGGTCATTACATATGGTATCAGAGTGGTTCGACCCACGACTTGGGATCACCACAGCTTCCATTGATTGATAATTGATTATAATGTTGCTAATTAATTTGACTTGTATTCGTGAAGGTAGAGGTAGACGATGGGGGGCTAGGGGAGGAGGCATTACGGCCCCAGTGGCATCCACGCTTGAGGGGTCTAACCCCCAGGGAAACAAATAGGTTGTCGAGCAGGAATAAATATTTTTGGGTGATGTGGTTGGGCTGATGAGGTCCTTTCAGTGGATTTCTGAGGCACTGATTAGTTGTTTGGATATAGATGAGGCTAGGGCATCGGCACCCCTTGAGGGTCCACCGGGCACTCTACTCGGTACTGGTAGCATTCACCGAGAACTCGAGAAGGTCAAGTTTCCCGAGTTCTTTGGTGCCCCGGAAGGCATAGTTGTCGAGGCATGGTTGGAGAATATGGTGATGTTCTTTTCATTTCGCGAATATACCTCCAACATGAAGTTCCGCATGGAAGTCTTTCAACTGAAGGGAATGCTCTTCTAAGGTGGAAGGCGCTCCTGCTACAATTAAACATGGCCGTCGAAGACGTGTCATGGGAAATGTTTTAGGAATGGTTTGGGGAGAGGTATCTATCTTAGGAATTCATTGAGCATCATCTCAATGAGTTCAACGCCTTGTGATAAGGTGGTCATATGGTGCCTCAGTATGAGGCCCATTTTATGGAGTTGCTTTAGTATGCTTCGCACCTAAATACCGAGAAACTGAAGATCAACAGGTTCTTGTTTGGCCTTAATGTCAGCATCCGTGCAAAGGTTAGGATTTTTATCCCTCAAGCCTTGAATGATGTTGTCCATAAGGCCCTCGTATCATAGGAGTAGCATATCAACAGGGGTTAACGAAGGACTCCAGCGAGACCAACAGGGTAGGTGTCATCTGGTGCATAGCAGCATCAGACATTGGCTAGAAATTCACCAGGATATCGTGGCTTCTAGAGAGGATCCACTTTCACTTCACCTCGGTGACTGACACCTCAGCTGAAGACTCCTTACAGAGGACCATAGCACTCACAACAGCGTCAACCATAACAACAACAATTTAGGCCTATTTGGCAGAACATACCAGGGTTCCAGGTCGATGGGTCGTCAACTTCTACTTCGGGTATCAGGAGTAATGGACCAAAGAAAGGGTGTTGGACATGTGGGGAGACACATTACCGGCATGACTTCCCAGTGGAGAGGACCAGAGCATCTGGATCAATCGGACCCACTACTGTGTGAGATTTGGGCAAGGCCCATCAGATTCATGCAGTAGTGAATAATCGCCAGGCAGAGCACCAGTCGAATATGCTCAAGACGTCAGGTACCGTCTCTAACCATACCCTTAGTATTTTGATAGATCCAGGTGCTACCGAGAGTTTTATTTTTGGTTCAGTGCTAAAAATAATTAAGGTAAAGGCAGTCGAATAGGACAGGCTTCGCTTTGTAGAAATGGCTTTAGGAGGCAAAAACAAATTTGGTGGGAAGGTTACGGGTTGTAGTCTTAACCTGAGAGATTTTGTCTCTAGGGCCAACCTATACGTCACAACCTTAGGGTCTTATGAAGTTGTGATCGGAATAGACTAGTTGGAATCTCATGATGCCATACTCAATTGTAAGACGAAACAGTTGAGATTGTTCGATGACGAGGGATAGAGATGCGTGATTGTATGTAGGAACCAGCGAGTCTCCCTGAGGTTTATATCTTCCTTCCAGCTACGAAATATCATGTGCAAGGGATGTAAGCTTTATGTGATCCTTGTGTTAAATGAGAAGGGAGTAGCGAAAGATCTAGAAAACCTTTCGGTGGTGTGAGAGTTTGTGGATGTCTTCCCTAAGGAGGTACCTGCGATGTCGCCAGAGAGGTAACTGGAATTTACTATAAACCTAAAAATGGGAACTGAACCGATAGCAAGAACGCATTATCGGATGTCGACCTCGGAGTTACAGGAGTTGAGAATGCAACTGAAGGAGTTTCTAGACTTAGGACTTATACGTCCAAGTGTGTCACTGTGGGGTGCGCCTGTTATTTTCATATAGAAGAAGGATGGGTCGTGGAGACTCTACATTTCATACCATCAATTTAACAAGGCAACAATCAAGAATCAGTATCTGTTGCCAAGGATTGATGATATGTTGATCATATGAAAGGCGGGAATGTGTTTTCAAAAATTGAATGGTGATCAGGGTATCACCAGTTACAGATCAAAGAGGATGACATCCCTAAGACCACCTTTAAGATGAGGTTTGGACATTACAAGTTTATTGTTTTACCATTTGGATAGATGAACTCCCTAGCGGTAATTATGAGTTTGATGAACGAGGTGTTCCGCAAATACTTGAACAGGTTCGTCCAAGTATTCATTGACGATATTTTGATTTACTCTTGGATGATGGAGGAGCATGACGAGCACTTGTGCATGGTACTACAGTTTCTATGAGAGAACAAATTGTATGGGAAATTTTCTAAATGATCGTTTTATCAATTGGAGATTCACTACTTAGGGCATGTCATCTCCAATGAAGGTATCATTTGGGATCTAGCAAAGGTCGAGGCTATTATGGAATGGCCTGCACTGATGAATGTCCCCAAATTGAGTAGCTTCGTGGCTTTATCGAGATACTATCGATGGTTCATCAAGGGTTTTTCAAAGATATCAAATCCGATCATGGAATTGTAGAAGGAGAAAAAGAAGTTTGTTTGGACCAAGAAATGCGTGGAGGCATTTCAGAGGCTCAAGGAGTTGTTGACAACAACACCAATACTAAAGGTCCCTGACATGGATGCAAACTTCTTAGTATGAACTAATGCATCCAAAGAAGGATTAGGCGTAGTCTTGATGCAAGACAGTCGAGTGATCGCTTACATCTTGAGAAAGTTGAGAAGGCATGAGGAGAACTATGCGACGCACGATTTGGAGTTTTTATCCATTGTTTATGCCATAAGAGTTTGGCGACACTACCTTATTGAAAAAAAATTGAATTAAAAATGGACCATTGTGGTCTACAACACTTCTTTATGCAAAGCGACTTGAACGCACGACAACGACGTTGGTCAGAATTGCTTAGCGAGTATGATTTCAAGATTACTTACATAAGAGGAACAATGAGCAGAGTGATGAATGCGTTGAGTTGCATACCACGCATATTTTTGGTGATGCCTATTCAGATGAATCTATGTGAAAAGATCCTCACTTTACAATGTGACGACGACTGGTAGAAAGAGGTCAAGGATTTTATCAGACAAAACACAATGACGATACCAAAATTTGAGGGATTTATTGTGGACAACGATGGATTATTGAGATTTAAAAGTTGAATTTACATACCACCCAATGACAATTTGAGGAGTTTGATCATAAACGAGGCTCATAGAGCAGTGTACATGGCTCATCCTAGAGTCACGAAGATGAGGGCAGACCTTAAACCCTTATTCTTATGGAAAGGAATGAAGGCAGACATAGTCAACTACGTGGCAACATGTCTAGAATGTCAGCAGGTGCAGGATGAACATATACATCCAGCATGATTACTACAACCACATGATATTCTGAAATCGAAATGGTAGGTCATTTAGATGGATTTCATTGTTGGATTGCCACTGATGACAAAGAGACATGACTCGATTTTTTTGGTAGTCAACACTATGACAAAGAGTGCTCATTTTATTCTTGTGCGTACGACGTATCAGGCACCTAACATAACTAGAGTTTTCATCAATGATATTGTGAGGTTGCATGGCATGCCTAAGAGGATTATATATGATAGAGGATTGGTGTTTACAGGATGATTTTGGACTAGTTTCCAAGAGGCCTTAGGAACCCAACTTAACTTTAGTACCGTGTATCACCCAAAGACAGATCGGTAGACCAGGCGAATGAACCAAATATTGGAGGATATGTTGCGTATGTACGTGATGGACCAACATAAGCATTGGGAAGAATTCTTGCCACTGGTATAATTTGCATATAACAACAGTTATCAAAGAACCATTAAGATGGTGCCTTTCAAGTTTCTTTACGAGCGACCGTGTCAGATGCCTTTGAGTTGGGATCAGCGTGAGGATAGGGTCATGGTTGGACCTGAAGCAATCCAAGAAATGGAAGACGAAATGAAAACCATAATACAAAGGATAAAGGAAGTGCATGATCGATAGAAGAGTTATGTCGATGTGGGTCGTGTCAATTGTAGTTATGAAGTTGGAGATCGAGCCTTCTTGCGGGTGAAACTGCATAAGAGTTCGATCAAGTTTTGAAAGGGTGTGAAACTCTCTCCTAGGTTCGTGGGACCCTTTGATATTGTGGAAAGGAAGGGGATTGTGGCCTATCGACTAGCCTTTCCTAATTCTTTGAGGTGTATGCACGATTTGTTTCACGTATCTGTTTTGAGACATTATATTAGTGATCCTACAAATGTTATTGACATGAGTTCCTTGCAGGTATCAGACGAGGGTGCACTCACGGTAGAGCCAATATGCATCCTGTACCATCACATTCTACAGCTACGACATCGAACAATAGATTAGGTCAAGGTCCAGTGGGACAACTATAGCCTGCACTCGGCAACCTGGGAGGACGCATATGATATGCATCAACAATTTCCATTTTTGTTTGGTAGATAGACCTATGATATTCTGATACACTTTATTTCAACACTTACATACTGTGAAACTTCCAGACGAAGTTTAAAACAATAGGGGGTGTATGTAACATCTCGCTCTTGTGCACACTGAGTGAACTTATTCTTTCAGGACACTTGCATGCAAGTGATCTGGGTCATTATATTATTGGTTATTTTGATTATGATTATGAGATATTGTGGATCTGATGATATGTAATTTTTTTGTATTTACATAGACAGGTGCTATTGACTGGGTTCTCCTAAGTTTGTAGGACTCTGGACATTGAGGATTCTGAGGCATCGATGAAACCCCTTGGACTCTGGATCGATTCAAGGAGTGGATTGTTAGGGATTGAATGTTGTTGATTTGACATATGTACATATGATTAGATATTATGATGTAAATTGTTATTGCTGACATGATTCATTGATGGATTCAGAATAATGATAGCTTGCTGACTAGACTCACATTTTGAGTAAATGGGTCACACACGAAAACCAGAGACATTGAGGGAGAGGTGTGGTAGAAGCCCTGCCACATCCTACTAGCACTCTTGTTGTGGCTCAAACTGTAGGTTAATGATTACCTAGCTTGAGAAGACCCACGATGTCATGAGGGAATACTGTGAGAGTCTCTCACGATGATTCTAAGGGGAACACAATAAGGTAGCATCCTTATTCCTTAGAGGCCCTTAGTCTCCCACAAGATCACCTAACGGAGTATTGACTCCAGGGATTTGACGTCTACCAAATCCTGTCAAGAGGCGAGTGGCACCCTTGGAGCTCATAGTGCATCTTGAAGGGAACATCGTGAAAATAAAATGGAAAGAGGCGAGTGGCACCCTTGGAGCACGTAGTGTATCCTGAAGGGCACATCGTGATTTTAACTCGCAAGTTAATAAACCTAGCGCCTACAAAACTATGGCTCCTTAGGACCTGATCAGCCTTAAAATGAATGATGTGATAGGTAAACTTTAATAACTAAATTTTCCCTTAGGAAAAGTCACCAAGCCTATTGAAATGAAAAACTAGGTCTGAATAGAACCTTAGAAAAAAAAAACTAATTAGACATATAACAAGAAAGGGGTAAAGAAAATTCAAGCATTAATAATTAAAGTGGAAATTTTAATAAAGGTTTAATTAATAAAAGGGGTATTTGGTTGTTTTTGTCTAAACCTGATAAGTCTGAACTTAGTTATAAAAAGGGGAAACTTTAAGAAAAAGGGAAACTTAAAGAAAAGGGGGAAACCTAAGGAAAAGGGGAAACTTAAAGAAAAGGGGGAACTTAAAGAAAAATGTCTAACTTAGTAAGGAATCTAGCCTTTGGAACATTCTTTTTATGAACTCAACTAGGAATTAAGTAAGGAGTAAGTCATTTAAGAATTGAAAGGGAATAATGGGACACCGAGGAGCATTTTTAGGAACGCTTTTAGGTGGGTGAGGGAAATAGACAAATTTAATTAATTAATAAATTGATTTTCTGGTGCAACTACAGGATCGGGCGACACGTGTACGGGGGAGGTTTTTCGAAATTAATTAAATGAAAAAGGAATCTAATGAGAGTTTTGGGAAACTAATGACTAATAAAACTCTATAAAAATGATTGTGGAGGAGGAGTCTGAATCATCACATCTGGCTTGCATAACGTTACGTTGATGAATTTATCTTGATTGGGTTTCTTTTGTGGCAGTTGGGATACCCAACTCAGGTAACAAGTGGTAGCTCGACCTTGTGAGGTGAGCTAGGAGCTAGAATTCTATGGTATTTTGTGGGTGGCCCCTTTGCGGCTCGAGGGGATCAGGGGGAAGAAGATTACCCCTAGCATTGGCTGGGAGGTACTGGTGAGGTCACATCGGTTAGCAAGTGGGAGCTGGATAGAGCGCACACAGGACAACTGTTAAATTTTTAATTAAAATAATGTACCAAGGCAAGTGTTTCTCTTCCCTAGGAGCCTAAGGGGGAGAAATTGCCGAAAGTGGGTCTCAATCAAATTAATTTGTGAGATGAAAATTAAAAGATAACTTTATGATTAAAGTGAGGGTGGGTGAAGAGACACCAAATCTCAGCCACCCATCTAATCTAATCTCAGCCGTTAGATTAGAAAACTCCTCACCTTCCATCATGAGGTTGATTAAGGCAAGTGGGCGCACCCATTCTTGGGTAAGAAGTTGAAGAAATCTTGGTGAGAGGCCAAGAGGATCTTGGTGAGATGCCAAGAGCAAGAAGAAGCAAGAGACTCTTGGTGAGATGCCAAGAGGTTCTTGGTGAGATGCCAATAACAAGAAAGTTGTAGCATTCGTGTTGAGAGAACAAGAGAAAGCAAGAGAGAGGTCGAGCTGAGAAAAGAGACAGCATTTGCTGAAGGAGAGAATGCATCCCAAAGAAAAGAGAAGTATGGATTTCAGACAGCAAGGAAGAACAGGCCATACCGTATGGATTTGTGGAGGTCATACAACATGTAATGTGCACAGAAATTGAGGAGGACAGCAGCTGCAGTTTATGAGAGTATTGGCATGCATTCCAAGGCTGCCATACAACATTTGTTGGCACAGAAATTGAGGTAACTGTTGTAATATATTTCTGAGTGTATTTCCATACAATCCGTACAATCTTAGCAGAGTTTTGGCATGAAATTCGTGACAGTCCGTACAACATTAATTGCCGTACAGTTGTACGAATTTCTGGTTCAGAAATTGAGGAGCAAAGCTACAGGAATGTCCAGATAAGTTTGTGTAAATATCTGAAGATGAATATGTTGTAAAAGAATTTCTCAGAAGCTCATAAATAAT